>PVKS010021464.1:0-35161 GCA_004027875.1 Aplodontia rufa | reverse complement strand
CACTGATTTTTGACTTTACTTCCTTCACTTTTGGAGACCTGTTGAGAAAGTCTTTACCTACTCCCAAATGTTGAAGTATTGGACCAATTTTGTCTTCTATCAGTTGCAATGTAGCTGGTTTAATTCCTAGTTCCTTGATCCATTTTGATTTGGTTCTTATGCAAGGAGAAAGATATGGGTCGAATTTCAACTTTCTGCAGGTGGATGATCAGTTTGTCCAGTACCATTTGTTGAAGAGGCTTCCACTTCTCCATACAATATTTTGTCCCCCCTTTGTCAAAAATCAGATGTTTAAAGATTTGAGGATTTGTTTCGGGGTCGTCTATTCTATTCCATTAGTCTTCTTCCCTGTCTTTATACCAGTATCATGCTGTCTTTGTTACTATGGCTCTATAGTATAGTTTTAGATCTGGAATGGCAAAACCACCTGTTTCATCTTTCTTGCTTAGTAGTGCTTTGGCAATTCTTGGTTTCTTGTTGTTCCAAACGAATTTGAGAATTGCTTTTTCTATGTCTGTAAAGAATGACATAGGTATCTTTATAGGGATAGCATTAAATCTATATAAAGCTTTTGGTAGAATGGCCATTTTTATTATATTAATTCTGCCTATCCAAGAGCATGGGACATCTTTCATCTTCTTAGGTCATCTTGGATTTCGTTCTTCAATGACCGATAGTTTTCATTGAAGAGATCTTTGATTTAAAAAAAATTAAAAAAGGAAATCAGTTCCTTTTTTAATTTTTTTTAATTTTTTTTATTTTTGAACAACCATACAAGTATTTAATGAAATAATATAAAATGTGTATATACTTCTGGATATTGCAATTACCCCCAAGAGTGCCCCCCAGTTACCCTCCCTTATTCCACCCTTCCCCTTCCCGCTGTATCTCTTAAAAATATTAGGTTTTATAACATTACATCTTATCTGGATTTAACGCATGCTAATAGACCAACTTTCTCACTTTCCAGGGTCTAGTCCCCACCTCCACAAATGAGTGGAGACAATCGACCCTTAGTTCTCTGATTTAAGCTGATTTTACTCAGCATGATCTCATTTTTAATTTTAACTGGAAAATAGTAGTTCTTTGTTCTTGCTCCTTATTTTTTTTTTGTTACCTGCCCCAGGTAGCCCATATAGCACTTAACTCCACTGTACTCCTAGTCCTTTTACAAGATTTAAATACTAACACTCTTACCAGGAAAGCATTTACACAATGGAGGGAGGGTTACACAATTTATAAAAAGATTAGATTCTTCTACATATTTTCATGAGTATGTAATATCACAAGATCAACTCATTATTGATCTACCAGGTAAGGACCTCTGTCCTCATATGCCTTCATAATATTTCAGTAAACAATGCCATTTTTGCAGCACTTCAGTCTTTCAAAGCTGGTGAAATGGGATGGGTTTCAATTGTGCATTCGTTTAGCCATGCTACAAGGACAATATATGTGTGTCATAGTTGGCTGCAGGTGTTTCTAGGGCTGCCATACATCAATGCCACAGATGGGAGATTTAAGAATAGTTTATTCTAATTCCAGAGACTATATATCAATGTGTTGATGGAATAATATCTTCTGAGGCCCACTCTTTGTCATGTAGATCACAATCTTCTGTCTCTTTGCATGGCATTCTCCTGTGCTTCTGTGTTCTTATTTCTCCTTTTCTCCAAAATGATATTTGATATTTCTTGAAGGCCTACAAAAAGCATATTCCTACTCTCACATGTAAACATACATACCCTATAAAATATATGGAAGGCTCTTGATTACTGTTCACCACTCAGAGACAGGATATTGAAAATGTTATTTATTATTCTCTAACAGTGAAGACTTAAGTGATATTTTTAATTGAGAAAACAATCATGGATATTACAAAGATTTAAACTGAAACTAAAGAAAGACAAAAATCTCTGTTCACATCTGATGTTTGGTCCTGAGTCTTCCTTATATCTAATTGCCTAGCCAAAATTAATTGAGTGGATTGATTACCAGGGTGTGAGTTTCTTTATTTTATTACTTGTGGTTTATTGTAGGAGTTCTATACTCATTCCTTCTCATCAAATTTATTCTATACATTGCATTTCCCCCTTGATGCATTTGCTGGATCCTTTCACTTCTCTTTCTAAACTCATTACAAATATATACCATCTTTATGCTAGTAATTTCTAAATACATCTCTAATCAGGCTTTAATTACCTCTCTAAAACTTCACAACTGTCCATATGGTATCTGTACTTGGAGAACTCCTTCGTTAATGTTCACTGTGTATTAGGTGATCAGCTCTCATTTAGTAAATCATGAAATTAGATGAATATTTGTGACAAATAGGCACATTTCTAGGATGAGAATAATTTCACATTACAAATTTTTGCAATGTAACTAATTGTATTAAAATTTAAAGGATGTAAACAATGTAAATTTTATATTTATCTTTTATTATAACATTAGAATATAATGTGCATATTTATAAAAGCATAAAATATAATTCATTCTGATTCAGTCACTAGTATTTCCCTTTCCTCCCTCCCACTCTATCACCTTCCTTCAATTGATTTTTCTGCTCTTTATATATATGCTTATACTCATATTAGTGTTCTGTTGCTGTGCATGATAATCAATGAATGGACAAAGGAACTAAACAGATATTTCTGAAAAGAAGGGAGGGAAAATTGTCAAAAATTTATGAAAAAATATTCAATATTTTTAGCAATTATAGGAATTCAAATTAAAACTGCACTGAGATTTTTATCTTAATCCCATCAGAATGGCAATTATGAAGAACACAAGTAACAAAGTTTCGGCAAGGATATGTGGAAAAGGGTACACTTAAAAATTGTTGGTGGGGGGGCTGGAGTGGTGGCTCAGTGGTTTCAGGGCTTGCCTGGCAAGCATGAGGACCCGGGTTCAAACCTCAGGACCATGTACACAACTGAGTGTTGGAGCAACTAAGGCCATGTGAAAAACTAAATAAACTTGTTTCTCTCTTTCTCTGTCTCTCTCACTGTCTCTCTCTCTTTAAAAAAATGTTGGTGGGACTTCAAATTAATACAACCAGTTTGAAAGTTGTATGGAGATTCCTATAAAAAAGAAAACAAAGAAACAAACATTGAAATGAACTACCATAGGACCCAACTATCCCACTCTCCCTCTCCTCAGTATATAGCCAAAAGATCTAAAAGTAGCACATACATTGATGCAGCTATATCAATGTTTATAACACACATTTCACAATAACTAAACTGGCCATAGCCAGCCTAGATGCCTCTCAAAAGATAAATGAATAAAGAAAATGTGATATAGATACACATTGGAGTACTACTCAGCCAAAAAAAGAATGACTTTGTGGAATTTTCCAATAAATTGATGATTCTGGAGACTGTCATTCTAAGTGAAATAAGTCATTCACTAAAAGTCAAAGATCTAATGTGTTTTTTAAGTGATATTATATTTTGAAATGATATTTATATTTTGCATGATTCTTGTGGTCTGGTGGAAATACTTTGACTTTGGAATGAGGCACAGCTCATTCTGAATCCCAACCCAGCAACTTATTAACTGTGGGGTTTGTTCATGAAAGAGATACCACAGATACCACAACCTGCTCATAAGATCTAAGGACATTTTGCCAAATAAGAAGTTTGCATTTAATGTATTTAAACAATATTGTAAAGGCTGTGGAAAAAATGGAGGGTGTGCTTACCCCACTTTGTGAGATACAATCTTTCTTTCTTTGCTGTCAGACATCTGAAATAAGAATGGACTGTGGCCAGCATCAGGGGGATGAAGGATCTACTAGTGACACTTCCTGGTGGGAGCTTCCTGTTTTCAACACAGGGTCTTGCCTTTCCTGCTCTTCAGGCCTGTGGAGAAGTATTAGTATGGAATTTTCTCCATCATCTCTAGCATTAGAAGGTGGTGGTAGGGGGACAACCAGGTTCCCTATATTCTGTGGTCAGGGGAGACATAGCTCTCAAATCTGCAATGTGACTGCTATGAACTAAGACTTGCTGGACTGTGTCAGATTTGAGGGTGTACTTCCCAATATATCTATACTTCAGTAATAACACTTCACCAGCCACATGATACTCTCAAAATATTGGATCATGTTATAAAATCAATTCCTACTGTTTCTTTTATTTGTTAATGTAAATACTGGAAATTTTTATATTACCCTGTGCCTCACATACAGTTTCAATAAAATTGTTAGAAATACTGAGGTGCCAGGAGAAATGCAATCACATGATAGGAAATTTTTGGGCAGGACAAACTTTACGTCTGCAGAAGGGCATGCTAGAGACTCTAGCAAGCAAGTGCACCTGGGTGGGCAATCCACATGATCTAATCACTATCCTGAAGCAGTTCTGCCCTTTACTCTTATTAGAGGAACATGGGGGTACAATCCATATGACTGGCCAATTTTTAAATTGAGGCAAGCAAAATAAAGGGCTTAAATAAGTGTGTACAAATGAATCCAGTAAAGGCTGAACATTTTACTCTGAAAATGTACCACCAGACTTCTGTTTCTAACACAAATTATTTTCATTGGACATTCCTGCTTTAGGGGGTTGCTTCCTCATTCAAAGCTCAATATGTCTCCTCCAAGTCAAGAAAGCAGAAAAGTTAAATGAAATTTTACAGTAATTGTCATATATTATTTCCATTCACAAACATACAGGCATATATAATTTTTAAATTGAATTTAACTTATATGATAGGTTAAATGAAGATATTCTTCTGGTTGGGCTAATCCCACTTCTGGGAGGAAAATTTGCCTTAACATAGGTGATTTCTAAGATTCTGAATTCAAGTTCTGGACCAAAAATTAAGAGAAAACCTCCATGGAGGACCCTTTCACTCTAGCCTCATTTGTTCCTAGGTTGGAGCCACTGCTCGTCATTCAGAAAGAAGGCTCACTGGGCTAAGCATCAGGGGAGGGCCTGGAGCCCTGCCCAATCAGCAGTAAGAGGGTGAGAACCATCCAATCCCACACACAGCCAGCAAGGAGGAGGCGGCACCTCAGTCAGCTCAATGTGTAGTCCGGAGCTGCCATTGCTGCAGTCAGCTTCTGGGCTTCTCCACCGAGCTCATTTGTCCCGAACCCCTTGGGAGCCTGCCTACTTCTGGTGCCTGCCATTCCTGCAGTCAGCTACCAGGCTCCTCCACCATGCCTAGGAAGTCCAGTTTGCTCTGCTCTGCAGTCTCTGAGGACCACTTGGGAGCCTTCATGGCTCAGGAGCAGCAGGACAGGGTGAGTAGGCTGTGGCCTCTTGAGTCTGGGAATGAGGTCTTGGAACCAGGGTAGAGGAGGTGGAGACAGGAGCTGAAGGACACTGTAGTCCTGGAGTGAGCAGGCTGAGCCCTCCTCACTGCAGCACCCACTAGTCCCAGCAGCCATCCAGCCTTGTGCAGCCTGCCCCTTACCCACAGAGCCGTCTCAGCATGGCCTCTTGTTGTCTGGGGCGGTTGTGTGGCAGCCCAGCAACTTCCCATGGTGTGTGGTGATTGACAGGTGAGAGGATCACAGAATCACCTCTCCGCAGGTTTTTTTTTTCCCTGCAGTGGAATAGCTGTGGCCCCTCATGGACTGGCTTCATCCTTCCATCTAAGATTTGCTTGCGTATTGTTTCTAATACTGGATATTTAACTCAGTGGTGCATCAACACTGACTACGTTCTTGGTGATTTTACCTTTTATTTGGAGACAGGGTCTAGCTGAGTTGCTGAGACGGTCCTTGATGTGGTTGGATTTATGTGAATCTTTCCATTGCACAGTAAGATTGCAATTTTTACTTACACGTGGATTCATCTGTGGATTTTGTTTATATAGTGATTCATTGATTAGTTTTGTAATATGAGAGATTTATAATATACCTGTGTCAGGTAATAATAGATACTGATTTTTCTCTTTTCATTCAAAGTTTCTTGGCTATGTATATATTCACATGGGGATGAAGGTTAGAATGTTTTGCTTTGGTTCCTTCTAGCATTAAAATTGAAGGATGGGGGCTGGAGCAGTGGCTCAGCAATTGAAGCACTTGCCTGGCATGTGTGAGGACCTGGGTTCAAATCCCATTACCACATACATAATTGGCAGTTAAGCAAAGTCAGATGAAAAATTAGAGAAAATGGATTCTATTTTTATCTTTCTGTCTGTCACTTTCTCCCTCTTTTTTTAAAAAAGTAAATCACAGTGAATATTTCATTAGCACATTATTGTAATACAAAATATTGGGGTTCATTTTGATCAATCATACAAGCATGAAATATAAATTTGTTGTAGTTTAGGCCCCTTTTCTCTCCTCCTACATCAACCATTCCCTTCCTGGTCTTCCTTCTTTTTATTAATAACTTTTTAAAAATATCATGGTTTCTAGATACACATAAAAGTGAAATTCAATGAGATGTATTTATATACGTACATAGCAGTTTTGGTGAGAAGGTATAGATTAATTTGGAAGAAAATTATCACCTTTGTAATGATCTTTATCTAAAAATGAGGTGTGGAATTGAGTTTTTTATGTGCTTTTGTATATTTTTATTTTCTCATGAGTTTAACATTTTCTTTTTTCAAACATGCGTATGTGTGAAATACCACAACCATATAATATATATGAACTGTATAAAATGACCAAAAATGTGACTATCCCTCATTAATAATTTTTCCCATTTTACTTTTTATTCTCCCAAAATGTGCATTTTTTACACCATCCCCCTAACTTTCAAGTCTTTGGATAAACACTGCTGTATTCTTACATCTGTGATCATTTGCACTACTGTAATTTCAGAGTCTGTTACTGGTGGAGGAGTATTATTATTGTATCATCAAAAAAATGTTTCCACAAATAATGACAATTTAAACTCAATCCATGAAAATTCACTTGTTTCACATTTAACTTAGTCTTTATTTCTTTTTTTTTAAAATAGGGACAGTGAGAGAGACAGAGAAAGAGAGAAACAGCTTTATTTAGTTTTTCACATCACCTTCATTGCTCCAAATCCTAGTTGTGTACGTGATGCCGGGTTTCAACCCCAGTCCTCGTGTTTCCCAGGCAAGCGCCGAAACCACTGAGCCACTGCTCCAGCCCTTAACTTTGTCTTTTATTGATTGTTTTGCTTTTATTGATTTTTTTAATTTTTTACATGTTTTAAAGTATGTCATTTAAAAAACTTTTTATTAAGGAGTTATCATACAATCATAAATTCATATACAGTAGCAATGTGATATGCATTAATTCTTAAGAAAGGTCCCCCCATGACCAACACTCCAGTTTATTGATTCTTCTATATTTCACTCCTACAAATAAATGCTCCAATTGTGAATTTTCCCAAATTATATAATAAGCATAAGTATTTTTGTACTTCTCAGGGGGATAAAGAGTATGTCATGTTGGCTACAGTTTTGTCTCCTTAGATCCCTCCCTGTTCTCCCTCCCTCTCCCATCCCCCACCTATTCCCCCCACCAAATATCTATGGTTGTGCTAGATTATGTCTTGCTTTGTTGTTGCTCAGTCTAATAAATGAGTTTGACTAACTTTCACCCAACACTGGGTTTAGCTCTAGCTTCCACAAATTAGGGAAAATATTCAGCCCTTGAGTCTCTGGGTTTGACTAACTAGGCTCAGCATGATTTCTTCCATTGCCATCCCTTTACCTTCAGAGGTCACAAATTGCTGTTTCTAATTTCTGCGTAGAACAGTTTTTGTATCCATTCATTCATTAAGTGACATCTGGATTGATTCCATAATTTAGCTATTGTAAATTGAACTGCTATGATCTTAGATTTTGCTGTGTCACTGTAATATGCTGATTGTAACTCCTTTGGGAAAATACCCAGAAGAGGGATAGCTGGATACTATATTGGGTCTATGGCTAATTTTTTGAGGAGTCTCCACATTGACTTACAGAATGGCTGGACCAGTCTTCAGTTCCACCAACAGTGTGTTTGTGTTCTTGACTCCCTGCAACCCATCCAAAATCTTTTATTGTTTGTGTTTTTCCTGTTTGCCAATCTGACTTGAGTGAGGTGAAATCTTAGTGTAGTTGTCATGTGCATTTCCCTGATTAATAGTGATTAGCACACTTTGCCATATTTTCATTGGCTTGCTCAATTTCTGCTGTTGAGAAGTTTCTATTTAGCTCTTTTGTCCATTTATCATTTGGGTTGTTTGTGTTTTTGATATTAAAATTTTTGAGTTCTTTGTAAATTTTATATATTAGTCACCTGTTGAAGGGGTTACAGGCCATAGTTATCTCCTATTCTGTAGATTGTCTCTTGGCAATTTTGACATATTTCTTGAATGAGCAGAAGCTTTGTAATTTGAAGGTATTCCACTTATTGATATGTGACTTTAATTCTTTCATTTTGGGAAATGCAGGCCCCAGATATGAGACCTCCATCTGGAGCAGAGAGGCTGCTTATGTTCATTCAGGCAGGGTTCCAGCGTAGAGGTGCCCTGTGTGCTCCAGGCCTCAGAGCTGAGGCCTTTGTCACTGCTCTGAGGCTCTTGGGGTCAGTTACTGTGGGCGTATTGGGCAGGTGTATCCTGCAATGTTTTGGGCCCCAGAGTTGAGGCCTCCACCCATGTACACAGGCTGCTGGGGTCATCTCTGTTGATGTTCATGGACAGGAGTATCCTGTGTGGCTGCAGGCCCTGGAGCTGAGGTCTCCATCTGCACACAGAGGCTGCTGGAGTCAGGTCCAGTGGAGTTCCTGGGTGGAGGTCTATTATCTTAGTTTTGAGGCCTACGTCAAAGCAAAGAGAAGGGAATCTTTTATGACTATAAGTTGAGCAACGCTAGCAGTCATTAGATGCAAGAATGATTACTACAGACTGTGAAGAGTGTGGTTCAACTAACACTATGGCATTCATCCATTATCAAGATACTTAAAATATTCATAACTATAAGGGAATACATTATTAGTATTGTAAGCATTGCATTTATGATGATATTCTTTCATCAACAATGGGAAAGTTTTCTACAATTTAAATTAATGATGTGACCAAATGCTAATGTGGTAGATGTGAAAGCTAAGTAGCATTTGTTTAAGTTGTGTAACTGTTTGGCAAAATATGTTTAAATTGTCATTATCTTGTCAGAAACAGCAACACTGTGACCAGCAATTTCATATTGACATATTAATATTTTCTGATTCTTTCCTTAAATGCACTTTCTTTGGAATGTGATCTATGTGGTGTGACCTGTGGAATCTATTTCCATTTGCTTTAGACTGTGTCTCATAATTTATACCTTAAGAAATATTCTAGATACAAGTGGAAATGTTATGATAAATAGCTAACCTAACAGTTATCTCAAAACATATTAATTTTTACAGGATCGTGGGGTACCTTGCCTAGGATGCTGGAGAATGCAGAGAGGGGGGCAGGTAACAGGAAGGATATCAAGGAGATGGGAGGGAGGTAGTACAGGAGAATCTAATCAGAGGGGAACCTCCAACTTCCATGAGAAGTCCAATTACCTTGGGGTTTAAGTAGGGGGAAACATGGAACCATGGGGAATCAAAGGGGGGAGACCATGGAATGGCACAAGCCTTGACTTGTTCTGTCATCATACTTTTGTTCTTTATTGTTTGGTGATGTATCTCTCCTAATTGTAAGACCATAGTTAATGAATAAAAAATAAAAATAAAAAAATAAAGAGAGGGAAAGTGAGACAGAGAAAGACAGAAAAGAAAAAAATTGAATTCGAATTTAAGTAGATATAATATTTGAAGAGGCATGTTATAGTGTAAGAAATATTTAAAAAGACTTTCAAACTTAAACACCTAAGATTTTTTAGCTATAGGTTAAATAAAAATTATAAATACGTAGACATAAAGGACATATTTCTGTCAAAATAAAGCATATTCTTATCCATTTAGAGTGAAACTTCAAAACGTGGTTGCCTATTAATTAAAAATTATTTTTGGAGAAGTAAAAAAAAAGAAAAATATTCTAGTGCTAAATGTGACTTTTTTGGCAGTAAACAACCCTGCTGTACAAACATGGAAGTATGATTTGGTACAAATTTACAGATAGTACTTAATCTTAGTTTTGGAGATTGGTGGATTTCTTTCAGATTCTATATTCTACTAAACTGAGAATAGAACAGTTTTTGGCTAGTGTTTCTGTCATCTCTTTTGCCTGGAAATATGTTTATGGTTGCTTGTAGTTTTTTTCTCTTTGTTTTTGATTTGTGAAAGCTGGAGTATTGCTGAGATTCTCACTAGTATCTTTGCCGTTGTCAAAATAACTTTGAACCTTGCTTGTATCTCTTCTTGTCTCAGAATTGTGAGGTTTTTTCCTAAATGAGGTATGAAGTAGAAGTATTTTTTCAAGTGGGTATTTTCAAGTTAGGAATCATTAAAAGTTATTGGAAGCTGCAAGTCAGCTCTACAATGTAGGAAGAATGAAGATCAATCAGTTGTTTATATACATAAGAAAATAAATATTGAAATGCAATTAAAACATTGCTATGACTATAGTATAAAAAACAATATTTCAGAATAATTTTTAGAAAGACATAGAAATTTAAACCTTCAAAATTATTATATATGGCTTGTTTTCAGAAGATCTGACATTACCCCTGAGCCCCCTTCTTATTTCTGCAGGCACTGTATTTGTAGAAAGAAAGCAGGAATTGATTTTTATCTCTGTGGTGCTGAGAATAATACCTAGGTATGTTTTATCAGTGAGCTATATCACCATCTCTTTTTATTTTATTTTTTTGATAGGATCTTGCTAAAAGTTACTGAGGCAGAACTCAAAAGTTGTGATCCTCCAGAATTAGTAGTTGGGATTACGTGTATGTACCAAAACCTGCAGGGATTACCTTTTTTATATTTATATTGATATTGACATTGGCACACAATGAGATGTGGAATTGCCTGTATGTATTACTGTCTCCATTTTTGTGCATAGAAGAGGGAGGCCACAAAGAGAGAAAATGACTCTCCACAGCCTAGGAAGTGGAACACCAAGTACTGACTCACCTGTCACTGTTTCAGTATTGAGATATTCCCTAGATATTACAGAAGAAATTGAGACATTGGATCAGGGTCTCTAAGGAAGTGGGACTAGTTACTTCAATGTGTGAGGAAGAGGTCTCTGAGAAAATCAATATTGGGCTACCTGGGCATGAACAATAGAATCCCTGAGATCTCAATGTAGGATAATAGAGGATACAAGACTGTAAACAGTGCAGGGGATACATTTCTAAAAGGATGATAATGGATAGAATTTTGATCATGAGCCATAACTTTCATACCTCTTCCACACACCTACAAACTTCACTTCCCTTTCCCCTCACCCCCATTCTACCACTGAAGCCCGTATTTACTCAGCTTTCCCTTGCATTAAGAGAAAGGTCATGCCAAGGGTGCTGTGAGGATCAGCACAGGCAGAACTCATTGGCTAGCTTTTGGCAGAAACCAGCAAAGAAAAGGCAAAGTTCACACTATCTCTGTGTTTATCACTCTCTCTCTCTCACATACGCACACACAGATAACTAAGTATTTCAATTATAGATAAATCGATGGATGAAGAGAACCTGGATGTTTTGGGTCAAATAAATTGAATGATGAATATATAAATATGCAGAAAGATTATGAATTATATATCTACTATCACCCTAGTGCTTTATTTCACTATTTCCAGAAGAACAGTTTTTCCATGTAATATAATCTACTTTACATTCCAGGATCAGCTTAGTGTGTGAGAGGTTCAGAGAATTAGCATATTATTTTCTTCTTTATTAACCAATTTAAAATAAAATAGACCTTTTTTTTCATGTTTTGGAATGATTCTTTCCGTTTGATAAAATTAGCCCAAGGAGCAGAATTTCCTAGATTGTGTTGATGTTGTTTTTTTTTTTTGTTATATAAAATTAAATTGTATATCAGTATGTTTAGAAATGAATATAAATAAAAAAAGTGACATATAGCTCAGCATAGCCATCATAAATTATGCTATATACTCACACTAGTATTTTACTCAGCCATTTGTAAATACTCCTGTAATATTAAGCAAAATAGTTGGCATTGGATAATGTAATGCTAAGTGAATAAAAGCATAAATGTATCATATCATAAATGATAATGAAAAATTTATGTGAAAGTACACTATTGATTGTGATATTGCTGGGGAGATTCCTGGAACATCAATGCTGAAGAAAATATTAGGTGATTTTAATGCATGTGTATGCATACATGAAAATATCACACTAAATTCCATTAATATGTGCAATTGATGTGCTCATAAAACCTATCATCTCCCAAAATTACTTCATTCAACAGTAAGATTACCTAAAATTTGACTGTTCTTGGGACTTTTCAATATATGATGTAAAATTATTAAGTATAGCCCTCTTGTTACCACGATTCTCTTTCATCTTTCTTTTACTTTTTGTCAGATTCTGTAAAAGAGTATGCAATGTGTTTCTCTCTGTTTGGATCATTTCACTTATCATGATATCCTCTAGCTTTACATGTTATTGTGAATGACAGATTATTATTTTGTTACTGGGATTAAAATGCAGGGTCATTTTACCACTGGTCATTTCTACTTTTCATTTTAAGAGAGCATCTTGCTAAATTAATAGGGCCAACTTCAACTTTTGCCACCACTCCCATTTTTGGCATCATTCTTTTAAAAGCTGAATGCTAAGCCCGATGTGGTGATAGGCTTTCCTTAAAATCAAGGACTCAGGAGGCTGAGGGAGAGGATTACAAAATTGAAGCCAGCCTCAGCATCTTGGTGAGACCCTCTGCATCTTATAAGACTCTGTCTCAAAATAAATTTAAAGAAATGTAAAAGATTATATATGTGTGTGTGTGTGTGTGTGTGTGTAGACAAAATTGCTTGGCTAGCATGTGTGATGCACTGTATACAATTCTTAGCATCACATACATATAAATAAATAAAATGAAGGTATTTTCTAAGAAAAAAAGCCATTTTGGATAGTGTTGCAGTAACTTAAAAGTACAGGTATTTCTTAAGGTGGGAGGTCTGTCTATAATTATGGTAATGAATGATTTGCACTGTTGACTTGGGTGGATTGAGGTATGCATAGAAAAGCAGTATAGAATATCTGTGTGTGTGTTACAGTTTGTTTCTAGAAGATTGGGTCAGAACACAGTGAGGAAGACCTGACATGAATATATTTTATAGCACCATCCAGCAGATTTGGTTTTAAAGAAAGCAGAGGGGGAAGTTGCTGTTGCCTTCTGCTCCAAACTTTTTGAATGGCTCTTTTGCTTTTTTTTTTTTTTCTTCTTTTTCTGATGGTGTCAGTTGTCAGTGGTAGGCATCTGACTTTAGATTCTTCAGCCTTTGAATGTGTGTGGACTTGCACCATTGGCTCTATGAGGGTCTTCTAAGCTCTTGTCCTTGAATCATAGATGCTTCATTGCACTCCATGAATTGAAACGATTTCAGCTACTTGGACGGGGCTGTTACTGGTTTCTCAGTTTTCCCAAACTGTAGGCAACAGTTTTTGGACTCTGTGTTCCACAATCATGTGAATCAATCTAATAAGTTATCTTTTATATGCACATTTACATGTATGTGTTTTATTGATTTCATTTATCTGAAAGACCCTGAATAATATGGGCATGTGCTCAGCAAAATTCCTGGGTCATATGGTATTTCTAGTTTTAATTATTTTTAAAACCTCCTTATTTTCCATGATGCCTATACCAGTTTATACTCCTGTCCTGAGTTTCCATGATTTTCCTTTTCTGCACATCCTCTGCAGTTTGTTTTACTTGTTATCATTTTGATAATAGCCATCCTAACAAGCATACAGCAATGTCTTATTGTTTTGTAACCTGAAACAGTAAAACAACTAGAAGAAAACTGAAAAAATATCCTTTGGTATTGGTATTAACAGTGGTTTTTGATAGAACACACATAGAATGTAGAAGAAAAACAAAAATAAACAAGTGTGACTATATAAACTTAAAAATGCTCCTACACAGCAGAGAAATAATCAATGAAATGTCAAAGTAGACTGTGGTTTGGTGAAAATAGTTGGTAGCAGTATGTTTGTTAAAAGATTAATATTCAAAATATGTACAACTTTTACAACTCATCAGAAAATAAAGGAGAAAAAAACTAATAACCTGATTTAAGTATGTTTAAATGCCTCAATAGACATTTTCCTGAAAGTTAAGCAAATATGTAAAGGTATATAAAAGTTGCTCAGTATCATTAACTATTGTAAAATGAAATTTAGTTTAGCTTCATTTTTATCACAAAAGTATGAATGCTAAATAGTGCATATTATCATTCCTACCTATGGCATCCAGAGATATTGGTCAATTCAGAAAATGTTAAGCCCACATTCCCCAACATTATTTTCTTTTATTATTCCATCTTCATTGCCAAGAAAGTCTGCATGCTAGAAGAAAACAACTTATAGATAAATTATTTGAAAGCCAGAGGTTTGGGAATTACTTCAAGAATGAAATATATTAATAGATATGAAGGAATATGACAAATTAGACACAAAATAAAATTTAACTTGATGAAAAATATTCTTATGTGAAGTTGATCATGGGAATGGCTGCCAGTACTCCCAGCTAGTTGTGAGGCTGAGGCAGGAGTATGATTTATGCCCAGGAAATTGAGGCCAACTTGGAAAAGAAAGTAAAAACCTAGCTCCAAAAATAAGCCAGTCAACAAAAACTAAGGAATAATCATATTTTTACAACAATATTTTCACTGGTGATTTCTACCAAACTTTTATTAAGGAATTATCAGCAATAATTCATAATCCCTGAAAAATAGAAGAAAAACTTACCAATTCTTTGTATAAGACCAGGTGCTTAGTCCTACAGAAAGAAAAGAAAGGAAATTGCAGGCCATATTCCATTATAAATATTGACTAAGATATTCACAACCACTAGCAAACTGAAAGTAACAACATAAATCAGAAAGATTGGACACCATGTCCAAGTGAGACATCTCTCACATGTACCAATATACAGTATAGTAATGGTACATTAGGGGGATGGCTCTCCTGGGTGTAATTGTAATATCCAGAATCTATACACATTTGATATTATTTTGTTAAAAACTTGTATGGTTGTTCAAAATAAAAAAAGGAAAAAAATGTAGGAAAAATAATTTCAAATAAAAAATAACAAAAATTAAGACACTACAAAGTAAATAGCAAAGGTGAAAATAAAATGAAAAATTTTTTAAATGAATGGGAAAGCAGTTAATAGTCAATCATGAAAAGATTGATTTTATTAAATCATGACAATATACATGGATCTGCAGATTCAATATTATTAGTGCAAATTCCAAAGTCATTTTGTAGAAACTGGCTAACTGACACTGATGTTCACAAGGAAATAAAAAAATCATTATTGAAGTAAAATTTGTGTGTCTTTTATTGAAAATGTACATTGGAAATAAAACTATATTGTATGAGATTTTGAATTGGGTAAATGTTTTCAAGATTACTGATGAACATTATCCCTCAAGCCTGAAGTGTGTCTGTGTAAAACTAAAAAGGGCTGGAATTGACACTGTCACCACAGATTACCTACTCAACATGAGAGAATTCAAATTCCTTTCATGATAACATCCTTCAGCCTCCCAGGTTTTTGGCATCACTTCTATCATAGATGCATTTCACCCATGGACATCAGGTATTGAACTTCAAGTATATTCCTGCCCCTCCTGTAGATGCATTACAAGGGAACAGATCCATTCCAGGTCCTAGGTGAGTGGACAAAAAGATTCATCCTGGTCCTCAAAGAAGCTAAAGAATAAAGTATATTGTACATTACAGTTTTGATATATTGGTGGGAGGTGGACTTTTGCAGGGATTAATGCAGTAACCTTATTTCCACACCCTCAGCTCTACTGAGTTTTCTCCAAGTGCACTTTGGCTTAGTTTTTTATATTATTTTGCTGCATGTAAGGATTTTTTTCCTTTGTAGAAAATATGTGAGAAAAATCTCCAGAATTCTAGTAGTGGGCAGTGCTTTCCACATCACCATTATGTGGGAAGCATTCTCTAGGAACTGTTACTTGAGATATCCTGTAGGATTCCTGAAGAAAAACATGCCTGATTATGTAGACCATACATTTTCAGCCTCAAGGGTTTCACATTTTCCCTCACCCATTCTCATATGTACTTCATGATTGGCTCAAAAATATCAGTTTAATTTGAATAGTTTCATAATTTTCTGGGAGAAATCAAAGATTTGTGGCTTGTATTTCACACAGACTCCTGTATTCTCAAATAGTAGGAAAGTTGACTTGTGATATCATTCCTCTGATGGGCTTGGGAAACATATCTTGATTATTTGCCCTTCTCATTTTCTTATTGATGTTTCAGTAAGATTCTTTCTTGCAAATTATCTACGCCTACAAAATCAACTGAGAAACTAACCACAATGTTTAAATCTGCTTTTTCTATATTATATTTTGTAAATTATTTTAGTACCTGGTTAGTGCTGTACCAGTTTCTAAGTATTTTGCCATGTTTGTGTGACAATGCCTCCTTTTTAAAACCAGATTTATTTCTTTCTTAAGCTAAATAGCTACTTCCCACAGGAAGCCAGATATACCCTTCAAATTTGTTTTGCTATTTAATAGTTAAATGCTAGGACCCCATGTAGTTTTGGCTAGCTTTCCATCAGTGTGACCAAAGGACATGACAAGAAGAACTTAGAGCATGAAAAGCTTATTTTTTGGTCATGGTTTCAGAAGGGTTTCCTGTTTCTGATTCCATAACTTTGGGTCCAAAGTGAGAACATCAGGATGGAAGAGTGTGACAGAGGAAATCATCACATGACATGACAGCCATGAAGTAGAGAGCAGAATCTATTCACTAATGATAAGTCAACCCCCAGAATAGGCCCTAGTCACAATTACTCCCTGCAGGCACAACATACAATGTTCAGTTAGCACCCACTAATCCGTATCAGCAGATTAATCTGCTAATGATTTTACTCCACTCATAATCTACCCATTTCATCTTTAAAGTGTCTTGTGTCATCTTACACATAATTCTTTGTGGGAATCCTCATATCTTAACCATAGCACCATGTCATTTTAATTGACCTTCAGGAACTGAACAGGAAAGTAAATGGAAACCATATTTTCTGGCCTCTAGGAAGTCTAGTACCTTGGTTTTTATAACATTTAACTTTGAGTTACCACTTTGAAATATAAATCATAGATGAGGCAAAATCGAAGGAGTCAGTGTGAGTATTGAACATGGTTAGATTGGTGTCTTTTCATTATATAAATTAGTGGGTTTCATTGTGGCATATTTCTAGATGCATATAACATATTTAGATCAGTTTCACTCCACAGGATGTCCCCCTGCCCCCTCCTGATTCTGTTTATCTTAATTATCTATCTTTTATTTCATGAATTACCTTTTTTCCCTTTTTTTCTCTATTGCTTCCACATATGAGTTATAATGTACTACACTTACTGTTCTGAGTCTGACATTTTTGACTTAATATGGTCCTCTCCAATTGCTTCCTTTTCTCTTCTTACAACTGACTTTTCTCTTCTTTATGGCTGAATAAAACATGTGTTTATTCCTTATTTTCTTCATCCTTTCATCTGTCAGTGAACATATGGGCATATTTCATGACTTTGATACAGTGAATTGTGCTTGGATAAATGTGGTAATGTATCTAAATTGTGTGCTATCTTTTATTCTTTTACATAAATAGTGAGGAGTTGTATCATACATTAGCTGTATCATGTGATAGATTAATATTTAGTTCTCTAAGGAAATCTCCGGAATTATTTCCATCCTGGCTATACTAATTTACATTATCAGCAGCCTTGCAAAAAGGCTCCCTTGTCCCCATGTTCTTGCAAGCATTTGTTGTCATTTTTATTCTAGAAGAAATCGCTGTTGAGTTTTGGTTTGCATTTTACTCATGGCTAATGATGTTGAAATTTTTCACATAATGTTGACCATTTGAACTTTTTTGAGAAGTGTTTATATTTGACCAATTATTTCATGGACCATTTGGTGGTTTTAAATTTTTTGTTGAGATTTTAAAAATTCATTATATATTTAGAAATTATTCATTTTTCAGGGTAGTAAATGACAAAAATTAATCTCATTCAGCATGTTGTCTCTTCATGATGTTAATTTTTTCCTTTGGCATGTGCAGTTTTTTAAAAATTTTAATGCCATACAACTTTTTGTCCTTGATATTATTTGGAGGGATAAATGAGTATTTATGAGGAAGTTAGGGCCTACTGTTAAATGCAGTAGTGTTTCTTTGATTTTATGCTATCACTTTAAGATCCTGAGTTTATTCTCAGGCCTTCAATATATTTGTGAGGTTAACGTTTACATGTGGATATTTCATTTTCGTAGCACAATTAATTAAGGAGGTTTTCTCACTAATATATATTTTGAGACTTATATTAAAAATTAAATAAGCACAGCATCATATGTGTCTGTAGCTTCTATTCTCTTTCATCTATCTACATGTTTGTGTTCTTTGTAGAGTTATACAGCTTTTATAATTATTATTCGTAATATAATTCCAATTCAGGTATTGTGTAGTCTCCAGTTTTATCATGTAAAGAATTTCTTACTTTCCTGGGTCTTTTATTATTCCAAATAATTTTGGGGAATTTTTTGTACCTATTAGAATAATATCATGGGAATTTTGATTAAGATTATATTAAATCTGTAGGTGACTTTAGTTAATATGGGTTTCATTAATCAGAAGGTGGCTTTAATTTAGTTACTTCAGCTAATATAGATGGCTTTAATCTATATATAACCTTAGTTTTGTCAATGTTTTATATTTTGCTTGTAGAGGGGTTTTGTCTGGTTAGACTTATTCTTAAACATTTTAATTTATTTGGAACTAAGTAGATTTCCTTAGCATTTTTTCCTCCACAGCCTAAATACTGTGGTAAAAAGCTGTTGATTTTCATATCTTAATTTAATTATTCACTAACATTGCTGAACTTATACACTGTAGATTTCATCTGTCAGAAAATTTAGAGAACTTTTGTAAGTTTAGAATTGTATAATTTGCTAACAGATAATTTAACTTCCTTCTTTCCTATTTATATAACCCCTTTGTTTCTCCCTCTTGTCAAATGCTCCAACTAAAATTTATGTGTGTTAGTGTACAAGAGTGGTGAGAGTTGACATCACTCTATTGTATACTATTTTGAAAGAATGCATTCAGGTTTCCCCATGCAGCAAGATGTGGGATTTAATTTTTTCATATATTATCTTTGTGATTTTGAGGTAAGTTCTTTCTACTTCTAGTTACTTCAGGATTTTTATTAAATGTGATGTTTAACTTTTATTAAATATTGTTAGGAATAAAATCATTAAAATTCTTATGTGTTTTAAAAAGAGAAAACATCTGCCCACAAGTGGGTGAGCAAGACAGACAACTTCTGCAGTAGGGTGCCTTCACAAAGGAGATCTGATGAGCAAACACACTTAGGCAAGCAGTCCACTTCCTTATTTCTGCAACCTGACACATTCCTGCAGTTCACTCTGATTGGAGGAGCTCAGAGGTAAAATCTGTGTAACTGGCTAATGTAAAATGGGATGGATAAAGAGAAAACCTGTGGGTATAATGGGATCTCTGATAAGGAGTTTAAAAATGGATTATCTCTGACCACATGTTTCCCAACCTAAGATGGCTTCCTTTTATCTGCAAACCTAAAGATTTCATTCTGAAAATGGACCAGCAGATTTCTTATTTCTCATGGTACATTTTCCTTCCTCTATTCATATGTTCATGTAGATTTTATGTTTTGATTCTATTTATGATACATATTGATCTGTGTGTGTTGAACCATCCTTGCATTCCCGAAATTAAAAAAAAAACTTGATAAACATGTTATATGTTATTTTTAATGTGGTATTGAATTTGGTTTGATTTGATATTTTCCATTTTATTGAACAGGTTTTCTTCTTTGTTCATCACTATTGGTCTCTCATTTTATTTCTTGAAGTATAGTTCTTATGTGACTTTTGTTGCACTGTTTCGGAAAAGTAAAAAATAAATATAAAAATGGCTTGGGGATTTGGTTCAGTTTTTAAATGCCCCTGAGTTAAAAAAAAGAAGTCATAATGCTTTCAAGGCCATATATGTTATTATGTATATTGGTACTGTTATCAAATTCTTGCTGAATAAAATTCTACTGTGCACACATGGCAAATTTTAATTATCACCTGCAATTAGTATGACATTTAACAGTAATATGGAAGAATCTAGGTGTACCCTTACCACTGTGCAGCATCAGAAAGATTCCCAGATCATTTTTCAATTTTTTTATATTGAGGCAGGGACTCCTTAAGCTGACTCAAATTTGTGATTCCACTGCCTAAGCAACCAGAGTTCCTGAGATTATAGATTGCACCACCATGCCTGGAAGTAAAAAACTTACAGACCATTCTATATTGATGTATAATCTCTCTCCATATATACATATATATATGTATATATGGATATGTATATATGGAGAGAGAGAGAGAGAAAGATAGAGATATTATGCATAATTATAGAATTAATGACATGTATAATTCTATGTGTATTATATATAATTCATTCATTAATGTTTCATAAAAATTATGTTTGGTGTATATGCCTAAACTATATAATTCCATAGTATTTTATATATCACTATATCTAAATCTGTGTACATCACTACATCTATAGATAGATAAATAGATATAAATACACTAATCATATCATGTATCTGTATGTATCTATCATAAAGTTTGTTATTGGATTATTCTTACTAATGCTTCTTATTATTGTTAAATATCATATGTTAAAATATCAATTACATCTGCTACTGCTCATTTTTACACTTTTTTTTTCTTACTGAGTTTTAAGGCCTTGTATGTTTTGAATTCCAGACCTTTATCAGATATATATTTGTAAAATATTTCATTCCACTCTTTGGCTTGTTTTTCCACTCAGTTAATAGCATACTTTTAAAGCAATATTTTTGAACACTCAAGTTTATTAAATTTCTCATGTATGTATTATGCTTCTGCCTTTGCATGCTCATTTTCAAAATGTTCACTGTGTTATAGAGTTTATAAATTTCACATGTTTACCTCAGATATATGATTCATTTTAGTTTATTTTTTAAAAGGCATTACTTTTCTAATTTATTTCTTGGTATATGGATGTCAATGGGTATATACATTTGCTAGAATGCTCTATTTTCTCCTCTGAAATTCCTTCTATCTCTGTGAAAGAACCATTATTTCTTTTCTTAGTTCATTTCCAGGTTTTCAGTTTTGTTCCACTGATCTTTTTGTGTACTCCTTGCCAAATATCTCACTGAACTGATAACTATAGTTTTATAATCAATCTTTAATTCAGCTATGTCAGTCAAATATATTTATTCTATGGTATTGTTGGTCATGTTATATGGCTAGTTTTCTATATTATCTATAGAATTAATTTCTTTATTTATTGAGAAATTTATTTGTTGAACAATCATACAAGTTTAACAAAATAATATAAAATGTATAAAGATTCTCAAGATTAGATTTACCCCCAAGAGTGCTCCCCCAATTACCCACCCTTATCTCTCCCTTCCACTTCCCACAATATCTCTAAAAATGTATTAGGTTGTATAACATTACACCTTATCTGGATTTAACACATGATAATAGACCAGCTTTCTCAATGGCCACAGTCTAGTTCCAGCTTCCACAGATGAATGAAGACATTCAACACTTCATTCTCTGGGTTATGCTGATTTCACTCAGCATAATTTCTTCCATAGCCATCCATTTAACCTTCAGAGGCTGCAATATCATTGTTTCTAATTGCTGTGTAAAATTCCATGATATATATGTATCACAATTTTTGGATCTATTCATGGGTTATTTACATAATTTAGCAATTGTAAATTGAGCTGCTATGAGCATAGATATTGTAGAATCAATTTTTTGTTATTTGTTGGACAGCTTGCTAAAGTCCATTTATAATGAACACATGATCAATCTCATACTATATGGAGAAAATCTGAAAGCATTTTCACTAAATTCAGAAACAAGAAAAGGGTTTTTATCTCTTACCAGTCTTATTTAATATAATTCTTGAAACATTAAGCAAAGCAATGAAGCAAAAAAAAGGAAATCAAATGTATAAAAGTAGGACAAAAGAAATTCAAATTATGTCCACTTGCTGATGATATGATCCTATACCTACAACATCTTAAAAACAATACAAGAGGACATTTAGAACTTATCAACAGTGAAGTTGCAATATACAAGATTAAAACACATAAATTAATAGTTTCTCTATACTCCAAAAGTGAATCAGCCAAAGAAAAATTTGGGACCACCATATCATTCACAATATCATCAAAGAAACAGAAAACAAAAACAAAAAAAGTAGTAGTTAATCTAACCAAAAAGGTAATAGAGGTCTATAACATACTACAAAACACTGAAGAAAGAAATTGAAGAAGCTCTTAATAGTTGGGAAGACTCCCATGTTCTTGGATAGGTAGAATTAATTGTGTCAAAGGCCTAAAGTATCAAAAGTATTATACAAATTTAATGAAATCCCCATTAAAATACCAGTTACATTCTTTATTTAAAAAAGTTTGCTGCATAAACAGATGAATATTTATTGAGAAAACAGGTACACATTATGACTGACTAAAGTATGGTTTCCAAATATGTAAAAGCATATATTTGATACAAAAATAAAATGAACACATGTCAAAATTTTTATTTAATGCATTAGTTAATGAGGAAAGCAATGATATTCTTTACAGATTTCAAAAAATTAAGTTCTTAAATTCATTTGGAAAAGTAAGGGACTCATAGTAACTAAAGCAATACTAAGCAAGAAAAGCAAACAGAAGGTCTCACAATACCTAGTCTGAAATTAAACTACAGAGCCATAGTAAGAAAAAGAGCTTGGTATTCATGTCAAAATAGATATGAAGGCCTGAAGCAGTGGCTCGGTTGTGATGGGTCTTGCTTAGCATGTGCAAGGACTCAGGTTCAAACTCAGGTTCAAAAGAGTCTGACTGATGAAGACCATGTGAAATACTAAAAAAAAAAGTGATTCTATCATTCTCTCTCTCACTGTTTCTCTTTAAAAAAATAAATTTAAAAAATGCATGAAGATGAATGGAATTGAAGACATGATGATAAATCCACAAACCTATAGCCTTCCAATATTTGTCAAAGGAGGCAGTAGTATATATTGAAGAAATGACAGCCTTTCCAAAAAATGGTGCTCGGGAAACTGGATGGGTTTATGTTGGAAAATGAAGATTAAATACTTATATATCACCCTCAAAAAAAAAAAAAAAGAACATGTAACAAAGACACGAGTCAGGCCAGAAACCTTACAATTGCTAGAAGAAAACATTGGATCACTACTCCATCATATAGGAGTCGGCACCCTTCCTTAACAAGATGTCCAAAGTGCAAGAAATATAACCAAAATTCGATAAGTGGGTGGCCATTAAATTAAAAATCTTCTGCATGGTTAAGGAAATTATTATGACTGTGGAGAGACAGCCTAGAAAATGGGTGAAAATCTCAGCTACAATTCTAATAGGGGACTAATACCCAAAATATACAAAGAACTGAAAAAGCTTAACACCAAAACACAACCCAATCAACAAATGGGCAAAAGAACTAAACAAACTTTTCAAAAGAAGAAACACAAAAAGTCAACACATGAAAAAATGATCAAAATCTCTATTAACTGGGAAAATGCAAATAAAAAGTCAGAATACCAACTAGTACAACCACTCTGGAAAGCAATCTGAAGATTCCTCAATAAACTGGAAATTACCCACCAAAGGTGTTCCCACTTCAGCTGATCTTCCCAAAAGACCTAAAATTGGCATACTGAAATGATGCAGCCACATCAGTGTTTATAGTGGCCCAATTCTCAATATCTATATTATGGAATCAATCCAGATGCCCAAATGTGTATGTCAGGAAACTAAGGATGGGGCAACCATGTGATGTAATTATTCCATTCCTGGGTATCTTCCCAGAAGATAATAATCAGCATTTTACATAAATACAGCTACATCAATGTTTATAGCAACTGTACTCAATTGCAAAATTATGGAATTAGACTACATGTCCTTTACTGGATGAATAGACCCTAAAATTGTTTTGTATACCCACACACACACACACAATTGAGCTATAGTGAGCTACTAGAAAGAATAAAACAATGACTTTTGGGTAAATGAATGGATGGAAAAAAATACATACTGAGTGAAATAAGCCAAACTCAGAGACTTAGATGTTGAATGTTTTCTCTCATATGCAGAAGCTAGACTAAAACCAAGGCTAGGATGAAACATAGTCAGGTTGGGGCTGGAGCAGTGGCTCAGCAGTTTTGGTGCTTGCCTGGCAAGCATGAGTACCCGGGTTCAAACCCCAGCACCACGTACACAACTAAGTGTTGGAACAACTAAAGCCATGTCAAAAACTAAATAAAGGTGTTTCTCTCTTTCTCTGTCTCTCTCACTGCCCCTCTCTCTTTTAAAAAAAAGAAAGATAGTCAGGTTTACATAATAGACTCACAACTGATCTTTGGGAAATTCAGTTGTGATGGTGGAAGGGGTGCAGTGGGATGAGACAGGAGTGGTGCACAGGGAGGGAAAATGGGGGTACAAATACTGTGTGATATATTTTACTTCCCTTACACACTAAATAATATTCATATAAGCATAGACATTTAAGCTAGAAAATTAAATTATGCATGTATAGATACATTAATATCTTTTATTGGAAGAAATGCAGTGGAGGTAAGACACAAGGGAATGGGGTTGGGGTGGGGGCAATATCCTGGGTAATGATTGGGTTCATGTTATATTTTCAATAAATGCAAATTTATGAATGTGCAATAATCCCTTCATTTTGTATTACATGGCTTTGTATATATGCATACCTGTGTGCACATACATATATACAATGCAATTATGCTAAGATGAGAAAGAAAGAAAAATTATGGTGTTTACTGGTAAATGGATAGAAATGGAGAATGTCATGATAAAGTGGAATTAGCAAAACTCAGACCTCAGTCTTCACTGAGTGACCATCTATAGGTTTATCCTGAATAAGCCTGTACTACTGTTGGACCACCTCTCCTGTCTTTATTCTCTTCATTTGCTTTATACCTTAGAGTTATTGCTGTGTTGGTTTAGTGGGATCTACAAATGTAGCAATTACTTGAGACCGCATTTTGATTGCATCAATGAAGCTTTGTAAATAGGTGCAGTTTATCATATGATAAAATAAATTTAGAAATTTTTCCATACAAACACAAAATTTAATTAGTGACTTTTATCTTTTCACTCTAGATATTTACATATTTTTGTGCATTATAAACATACACAATTGGATATAATATGCAATATTATTATATGTGTGTAACATACTTCACACAATCTCCTTTCTCAGAACCACATAAATGGCTAAGTGTCTGTGCAACGGAAGGCACATGAAAAACTGAATAAAAGTGATTCTTCTTCTCTCACTGTCCCTCTCTCTTTAAAACAATTTTTAAAATATTTAAAAAATATATATATATATAACATCCCAGGGACTCCAAATTTCCAATTTACACTTGCCATAGAAAAATTGTATATGACTCATCAGTTTCCCTCAAGATAACATGGATTCAATGCAAACAGGAAAGGTAGAGCCATAACTCTTCGAAGGAGAATGCCTTGTGGTGACTTTGTACTTGAAAATGATATTCAAGCACCACACACACATATACACATCATTACTGCTTCCGTAGTTCTATTAAACCTAAATTTTATCATTAAATTATAGTTTATATATATATATATATCAGTAAATTAAAATCAAATTAATATCTGTTGTTATTTGTTGAGGCAAATTAATGAAAATATGGAAAAAGTATAGGTTAGATGTGTTTGTCTGATTTTAATTTCTGAGGATTACTTGTAGAAAGTACAATGGCTGATTGAAATAAGAATTTTGCTTTTCTTTGTGTGTGGTGGTATGTATGCGCTCCTGTTCTAGTAAAAACCAAAAAGGAATAAGGATAGCTTAGAGTTTTATAAACTCTGTTGTGTAAAAGTTTGGTAGTCTGTGTCATATACTATCTGTTCTTTAATAACAAGTATATAATTTTCACTATAAATTATAAAGTAGAATAAAAGTGCTAACCAATCAAAATATACATAAATAATATGTGAGTTTGCAATGATTCATAATCATGTCTACTTTTCTTTACTCCAGTATTATATACATTGCTATTTATACATCTCTGCAGGGTTTTCAAAACTAGATAGTCAATATTGTTCAAATTTTTTGAAATCTAATCTATTTGAGGACAGTCAAGTCTCCTCTTGGGTTATTCTTAGGGAATTTTTTTCTTTTTTTATTGAGAAATTTATTTGTTGAACAATCATACAAGTTTTTAACAAAATAATATAAAATGTATAAAGATTCTCAAGATTAGATTTATCCCCATGAGTGCCCCCCAATTATCCACCATTATCCTTCCCTTCCCCTTCCCACAATGTCTCTAAAAAAATTATTAGGTTGTGTAACATTAATGATATCTGCATTTAATACCTGATAATAGACCACCACTTTCAATGGCCTCAGTATAGTTCCAGCCTCCAAAGAAGACTGAAGACATTCGACCCTTGGTTCTCTGAATTGTGCTGATTTCACTCAGCATAATTTCTTCCATAGCCATCCATTTACCTTCAAAGGCTGCAATATCATTTTTTCTAACTGCTGTGTAGAATTTCATGGTATATATGTACAGCAGCTTTTGGATCCATTCATCCAGTGAGGGACATCTGGGTTGTTTCCATGATTTAGCTATTGTAAATTCAGCTGCTATGAACATAGATATTGCTGTGTCATTATAATGTGCTGATGCTAAATCCCCTGGAAAGATACCCAGGAGAGGAATAGCAGGATCATATAGTGGTCTCATCCCTAATTTTTTGAGGATTCTCCACACTGCTTTCCAATGGAGCTGTACCATTCTCAGCTTCACCAACAGTATGTTAGTTTCCCTATCTCTCCACAGCCCTTCCAGCATCTATTATTGTTTATCTTCTTCAGTTTTGCCATTCTAACTGGCATGAGGTGATATCTGAATGTAGTTTTCATTTGCATTTCTCTGATTACTAGTGATTTAGAGCACTTTCTCATGTATTCATTGGCTTGATCATTGCCTTCTGTTGAGAAGTTTCTATTTAGCTCTTTGGCCCATTTATTAATTGGGTTGTTTGTGTTTTTATAGTTGAGGTTTTTGCGGATTTTGTAGATTCTGTATGTGAGACCCCTGTTGAGGAATCATAGCTCATGATTATCTCCATTTCCGTAGGAACCCCTTGACTCTTTTGATTGTTTCCTTGGCAGTACAAAAACTTTTTAGCTTAATGATATCCCATTCACTGATTCTTGACTTTATTTCCTTCACTTTTGGAGACATGTTGAGAAAGTCTTTGCCTACTGCCAAATGCTGAAGTGTTGGACCTAATTTGTCTTCTGTCAGTTTCAAGGTAGCTCGTGTTTACTGGTAAATGGATAGAAATGGAGAATGTCATGATAGGTGGAATTAGAAAAACTTAGAAATTCAAAGGTTGAATATTTTTGTCTCTTTTGTGGAAGCTGAAGTAAAATAAAGGAAAGAGGAGGGCAAAATAAAGAACCATTCAAATACAAATTAATAGGTGAAAAAAGGAAGTCTAGTAAAGGAGAAGGGAGGAA
Organism: Aplodontia rufa; assembly: GCA_004027875.1. NCBI lineage: Eukaryota > Metazoa > Chordata > Mammalia > Rodentia > Aplodontiidae > Aplodontia > Aplodontia rufa. The sequence continues at coordinate 7,408 of PVKS010021464.1, read as the reverse complement.
AGATGGGAAGGAATAAAGGGATGGTGAATGGAGGGAGGAACAAATTGTAGTTTGCATATCTAGGGTCCTAAGTAATTGCCACATAATAAATATGAGAGCTTTAAAATTTTTTCAAAGATAGATAGCAGACAAAAGAGAACAATGGGTGGGAGGAGGGAGAGGGAAGTGTTTGGTTGCAATATTGCCATATTATATTTTTTATATTTTGTGCAAGAGTGAATATGTAACAACCAATACCATCATTAATGTACAACTGTAATGCACCAGTAAAAGTATTGCAAAAACTTGTAGATTATAATCCTTAGAGGGCCTAGTAAAAATCAAAAGCTATATTATTAAAATATTCATAAGAAATTAAACTCAATAGAACAGGTATTTGTATTAGAACGCACAGGCCCTGTAATGCTCATGGTGCACAACAGCAAGTAATCCAGATATTTTGCAATAACAGAAGTGGATGAACACATCGCCATATATCCACACAATAAAATATTGCTTTGAAATGTAAAAGGGGCGTATCACTGGAACATACACTCTCATCAAATCTCACAAACATTGTGTGCTGAGACAGGTGAATAAACCTATGGTTCATGAAGTATAACAGTAACTTGGGAAGGAAACATTTGGGTGTGAAAATCCAAAGATATTTTTCTTGGGATACTACAAATATTCTTTTCTTAAATAGAATAAGGTTTTCTAGACATATTTGTCAAAACTATACACTTAACATTTGTTACATTCACTATGTGTAAATCTGAACTCGCCCAAAAGTAAATAAATTGGGGCTGGAGTGGCACAGTGGGTAGAAACTTAGAAGTAAAAAGAGGACATAGTTAGCAGAATTTAAATCTGGGTGACATGTACATTCAGGTATATATTGTTAATCACTTTATCTTACGTATTTTTAAAATTTACATCATAAACCACTTGCAAAAGTGTAAATGTCGATCTATATTTTTTGTTTTTTTGTTTTTTTTTTTTTTTTTTTTTTTTTTTTTTTTTTTTTTTTTTTTTTTTTTTTTTTTGGTACCAGAGATTGAATCCAGTGGCACTTAATCATGAATCCACATTCTCTGCTCCGTTTTTAATTTTTTTTTTATTTTGAGACAGGGTCTTACTCAGTTGCTGAGGCTGGCTTTGAACTTTGATCCTCCTGCCTTAGCCTCCCAAGCTTCTGAAATTATAGGCATGTGTCAATGTACCTGGCTTGTTAATCCTTTGTGGATCATGTTATGAGAAATTTATTACTGGTGTATCCTGAGCAAGGGTGATTTCTATTCCTTTGTTATACATGTGTTTACTTTGTGAAAATACATGAAACTTCACATGAATACCTGGGCATGGTATGGATGTCCACACAGGGCTACATCCACATCCAATAACCACAACCACCCACTTCCTGCCCTGTGATGGGATACTGAAGTGGGGCAGACCTCAACAGACTTTGACTCAAGAACTGACCAAAAGTGCTAGAGTGCTAGGATGTTTTCAAACTCTAATTACCATAATTTCTTTCTTTCTTTCTTTCTTTCTTTCTTTCTTTCTTTCTTTCTTTCTTTCTTACTTCCTTCCTTTCATCTTTTTCTTCCTTTCACCACCAGGAATTGAACCTATTGGCAGTTAACCCCTGAGCCACATCTGCAGCCCATTTTATTTTTTATTTTGAAACAGGGTAAAAAATCTGGTGCCTATATACATGGGAGATCCAGCAGGCCATTATACATGACCTCTTCTATTTCAAAGTTAGGGTTCCATCAGAAGTGGAGTTTTGGCAAGTTGGGCTTGGGTATAATCAAGCCTCAGAGTCTTTGCTTTGCTGTTTTTGACAGAGTAGTTCAACACACTCCAAGGGCCTGGCTGTTGATGATCTCTGCTAGAAGTCTTGATCTCAGGAGTCTCCCCAGGATTCCACTCATGGGGTAGGAGATCTGATCCTTCACCCGCTCTGTTGTCCATGGACACAGTCTTTGTAGACCACCCAGTTTTAGTCCCTGAGTGTACATACACCACTTGTTCAAACTCCCATTCCACTTCCACAGGTCACATGAGCCACAGACTCTAATGGAGAGCCAGTTGGGCTCCCCTTCACTGTCTTGATTTGAATCCCCCTGGTTAAAATATTCTCTGCTTGTTTCATTTTGTTGTGCTAGGTACACATTAAGTCACATTGCCAGCACTTGCCATGACCATGTCTTACCTCCTGTTGCAGCATCTGCAGTATAACAGCCTCAGAATGGTTGTCATTTCAGCTCTTGATGGTCAGCCAGAATTGTGGAGCACTCTCCATGCACCAGTGTAGCCTCTGTATCAGCTAAGTACAGAGTGTTTTCCCAATCTTCGGCTTTTCCATGTTAAGTGTGTCCTTTGTGTTTCTATGCACTCTTCCTTCCACTAAGCCAAGCTAGCAGTGCTGCCATAACTGGCATGACTCCAGTCTGTCTTCTTGGTTAGTGTACCCAAACTTCTGAAGCTCTAATACACCCTGATTGTCTAATATAGAATTTAATGAAATTCATCCTTCTCTCACCTTCGGAGAAACAGTACTCTTGCTGCATGAATTCCCAAGTAGGGATGTATTCTTTCTCTATACCATCATCTTGAGTGTCTCTGTGAATGTTTACTTTAGAAATGAAGAAAAATAACCTGTTTCTTTAGTAATGGAATCCAAGCAACACTTACATGCCTTTCCTCATATAGTATATAAAGAGAGGTTTTTTTAAAAAAGAAAATTATTGGTTCCTTTTAGATATACATGGCAATAGAAAGTAAAATAACATATTTAGAAAAGCATGGAATATAACTTATTCTAATTCAGTCCCCAATATTTCCTCTTCCCCCCATCCCTGTTCTGTTCCCTCTTTTCTGCTAATTTTTCTATTGTTTGTTAATTGCTTTTATGCCAAGCATGAAACAGACACTTGTAATTTATGCTTCTACTCTGTAATTGTCAGTTAGTGTCCTTGTATGATTTATTAATTGGTATATTCATCTTGAGAAGCAATTTGAAAATATCTACAAAAGCTTTGTAAATTTTCTCACTAGAGAATAATATACTAGTCAAAGGTCTTTAAAAAAACAGAATAAAGAGGATGTGGATACCTTGAGGACTTGGTTCACATGACTGTAATAGTAGCAAGTCCAATCCCTGCAATGTCCTCTCAGTCTTGCACTAGTATTTCCATTCAAATCAAGGGATGTATGCTGTAGAATTCCCTTGTTTAATTTCTTCATGCCTTATCCTGATTGGATGAGGTTCTCCTGCTCAGTGAGTTTTCTGTGTTCTCTTTCTCTGCTGAATCAGCACCTCCAGTGTTGCTGTCACAGCTGGCTTAGTTCCAACTCAGTCTTTCTTCTTTGGATAACATACCCAATTTCTGAGTCTCTAAGTGGCTCTACTGTCCCATATTCAGTTTTAGTGAACTCCATCTTTCATCCCCCCTGCTATAGGAGCAGTATTTCTATTGTTGAATCATGTGTCATGGAGAAATTAGGAATGCAGCCTTTCTCTGTCAAATCATCTTTAATTTCCGCTTTTGTATTTTTAAAAAATTTCCCTTGATTTTGTGAATGGAAGCTCTCTCTCTTGTTCACCAGAGGTAATGGCTATTTTTCTGGTGGTCCTGAATTGGAACACACACACTTCTGTAGGCTTTCATTATGTTCTACCTCCAATTCACATATGTATACCTCACAATCCCCTTGCACTTCAATAAAAGAAATAAAAACATATCTTTCTAAGTGTCTAAGAATTATAAAATATAGCTCAAAACAAATCATTAACAGGGAAAATTTCAATAGTGTACAAGACTCATAAACTGTGGTGCCTATATTATTATGTCTTTAAATGTGTGTATGTCAACAATACCAAATTGATTTATAAGTTTTATATTTCTTAGTTTCATATACAGGAAAATTTTTATTTTAATGCTTAAAATGTTGACATTTTCATGAATCTATAAAATATAGATATCATTTGATCAATTTGAATTAGTCTTCTTAACATGTTTTCATTCCTCTTCTGATTTATAATAATTTCCTTGATCTGAAAATCCTTTTATCATTCAAATATTTTTTTTTACCTTAATACTCCTTTTTTTGAATTCCAGATCAAATAAACTTTTCTAAAAATCAAGGACTCCCTTTTTCTGGATGTTTAATAAGATGTCATAAAAGATGAATGCTGTTACTGTTATCACCTTATTTTAGGTTTTATGAAGAAACATGTAAAACTCTTAGAGATATATGTGCACATTTGAAATGATCAGAAAGGATTGTTGTTGATATGTGCTATTTTAATAACATACATAAATCATAAAACTATTTAAACACAAATTTATGAATGAGTTTTCTTCAGTGATATATCTCATTGTAATTCCAAAGTTTCTCCTGTGCCACTATTAAATGTAATCAGTTGGGAACTGGGTACAGATACAGAAAATCCAGGCTCCATGTCAGCACTACTGAATTAGCCTTCATTATTTAGTAAATCTCTGATTCATGCTTGTGCATTAAAATTTAAGAATTACTGTCCTTAATCACTGTAATTTTTTCAGAGTAATATATGCAATTTATATTATACAATATAAAGTTGCAATCAAAATGTTTATTTTCTTTTTTGAAATTTTATTTATTGTTATTAGTTTGGCATAGTCTTACATATTGGAGGGGATTGTTGTTACATATTCGTGCATACATGGATTTTGACATAGCACGATAGTGAGTTTAGGCCTATCCTAGACCAGGGTTTTCCCCCTTCATCCATTCACTGAACTCATGTCTCCTCTGTAATCTCAACATACTGTACTTTGAAATGAGCATGTACATGTACAATAATTGTTGACATTTCTATTTCTCAGCCCACCTGTGTATAGCTAAGTTTCTAATGGGAGTTGAATATTCCCCCTTTTCAAATAACCTCCATTGTCCCTCTCTCCCTATCTACACCTCCCTCCCTTTTCCCCCAACAATCATAGATAGAGTTCCCCCTGCTTATGTGAAACTTCACCTATATTGAGATTATTATTCAAGCTTAGCTAACTTTCATCCTGTCTTAGATCTTAGTCTAGTTAGCACATATGGGATAAAGCATTCGGCCCTTATGTCTCAGATTTGGAATATTTCACTCAGCATATTTTTTTCTATCTCTCTCCATTTGGCTGCAAGTGCCATAATATTATTTTAATAGCAGAGTAGAACTTCATTGTGTGTGTGTGTGTGTGTGTGTGTGTGTGTATGCCAAAAATTTTTAATCTATTCATCTAGTGATGGGCATCTGGGTTGGTTCCATAATTTGGCTATAGTAAATTGAGAATTGAGCTGTTATAAACATTGATGTTACTGTGTCTCTGTGGTATGCCTGTTTTGCTCTTTTTGGAAAATGCCCAGAGGTGGGATAGCTGGTCATAAGGTAGTTCAAACCCTAGTTATTTGAAGAGATCCATACTGCTTTCCAGAGTAGTGGTACAAGCTTGCAGCCCCACCAACTCTATGATAATGTTCCTTTCCTCCCACAACTCCTCCAGCATCTGTTATTGCATGTATTCTTCATTTTTAGCCCCTCTGAGGTGAGGTGGAATCTCAGTGAAGTTTTAATTTGCATTTCTCTGATTGCTAGTGATGCAGAACATTTTCTCATATATTTATTGGCTTTTGGGACTTCTTCCTTTGAGAAACTTCTGTTTAGTTCCCTGGCCTATTTAGTGATTGAATTGTTTGGGGTTTTGGTGTTCAGTTTTTTGAGTTCTTTGTATAATCTGGATTTCACTCCCCTGTTGGAGGAAATAGCAGGCAAAGATATTCTTCCATTCTGTTGGTTCTCTCTTGACACTGTTGACTATTTCTTTAGTTGTGAAAAAGCTTTTCAATATAATGGCGTCCCACTCATTGATTCTTGGCTTTAGTTCTTGTGCAGTGGGAGTCTTGTTAAGGAAAGTGGTGCCTACATTGATGCCATACATTGTAGATTTTTTTTATCTTCTAGCATTTGTGTATTTGCTGGTTTAATTTCTAATTCTTTGATCCATTTCAATTTTATTTTTTTCTGGGGTGAGAGATAAGGGTCCAGTTTCTATTGTCCGCATATGACAGTCAGGTTTGTCCATCACCATTTGTTAAAAAGGCTGTCATTCCTCTATGTTATATTTTTGTTCCCTTTGTCAAATATCAGATGGTTGAATATTTGGGGGTTCATCTCAGTATCTTCTATTCTGTTCCATTGGTCTTCATGTCTGTTTTGATACCAATACAATGCTGTTTTTGTTACTAAAGCCTTATAACATAATTTTAGGTCAGGTATTGTGGTATTTCCTGTTTCCTCTTTCTTGTGTATTATTTTTTGGCTATTCTGGGCTTTCTGTTACTCCAAATGAATTTGAGAATTGCTTTTTCTATATCCATGAAGAACATTATTAGTATCTTGATGGGGATTACTTTGAATCTCTACAGGGCTTATTGTAGAATGGTCATTTTAATTATATGGGTTCTGACTAACCAAGAACATGGGAATTCTTTCCATCTTCTCAGATCTCTAAATTCTTTTTTTAATGTTTGGTATTTTTCATTGTAGAGTTCCTTTATATCCTTTGTTAGATTAATGCCAACATATTTTATTATTTTTCAGGTTGTTGTGAATGGGACCGATTTCCAGATTTCTTCTTCAGCAGAATTGGTGCTTTAATATAGGAAAGCTGTTGATTTATGTGCGCTGATCTTGTAACCTGCCACTTTGCTAAATTTATTTATAAGCTCTGATAGAGCTTATAAGTCATCTGATAGAGCTTTTTGGTTCTGCTATGTATAGGATCATGTCGTTCAGCAAATAAAGATAGCTTGACTTCCTCTTTTCCTGTTTGGATTCCTTTGATTTGCTTCTCTTATCTGATAGCTCTGGCTAGGGTTTAAAGGACTGTATTGAATAAGAGTTGTGAGAGTGGACAGCCTTAAATTTAGTGGGAATGGTTTAAATTTTTCTCCACTAATTTTGTTGTCTATGGGTTTGTCATCAATGGCTCTTAACAAATTCAAGTATTTTCCTTTGTTCCCTATCTTCTCCAGAGTTTTGAGCATAAATGGGCACTAAATTTTATCAAAGGCCTTTTTCACATCAGTTCAGATAATTCTGTGTTCTTTGTCTTTAATTCTGTTGAAGTGGGGAATCACATTTTTATTTGATATGTTGAAACAGCCTTGCATTTATGGAATGAAGCCTACTTGACTATGTTGTATTATCTTCTTGATGTGTTTCTGGATGTGATTCACTAGAAGTTTATTAAGAATTTTTGTGTCTGTGTTCATTAGGAAAAATTGGTCTTTAGTTTTCTTGATGTGTCTTTTTGGTTTTTGGAATCAGGGTTATATTTTCCTCTTAAAAAGTATTTGAGAGTGTTCTGCCCTTTCAATATCATGGAAA
>PVKS010021463.1:0-35159 GCA_004027875.1 Aplodontia rufa | reverse complement strand
TTCATTGTGTATGTGGTGCTGGAGTTTGAACCTGCGTACTCGCGCATGCAAGGCAACCACTGTAACTGCTGAGCCACCGCTCCAGTCCCTGGAGTTAATTCTTGATGTGAATGCTCTAAGCTGATCCATGACAGCAACTTTTAAAAGTACCACTTAATTGTGTTTGGTCTCTTTTAATTTTATTTTTTAGAAAATATAAAATCTTTGGGTAGAAGTATTTAAATTATGTTTATTTTAGATGTTTTGTTTTCCATAATCTAAAATAGTCCACTTCCTCCAAAAATATGAAATAATTATATATATACATATATATATTAGCTTCATAAAAATCTTTTTGCATTCACATCTTTCTCCCTTTTCCTACACACATTTTCCTAGCCACATTTTGACTCCACGGCAAGTTTTTCTTGTTATCCCATATCCCTTCTTTGCTCCTTATTATTTATATAAGAAAGGGGTTGGGGACATTACTATCCACATTTTCCAGGAATATGTCATCCTCATTCTCAAGTAAACATTATTTGCACAAACTGTCATATAGTTTTCATTTTCTGCTTTTTAAATTCTTATTTTGTCACCTCATAAAATTGCTGTTTTAAAAATATTTTGTTCTGAAATAAGTATTAATATGCTAGCCTTCAATTTTAGAACTATGTACTGCTTACAACTATGTCATAAATATATAATTTTACTTAACCTATTATATACAGGAATTGGGGAAATTTCTGTGTTTCTACATGTCTTATTAATGTGACAGTGGGGGCATTTATGTTTTTTCAGGATTGCCTTATTCAATGAAGCAAGCTGGGTTTCCTTTGGGAATATTGCTTTTATTCTGGGTTTCATATATTACAGGTAAAATGCTCTATAACTACATATGGTTGCTACTTAAATTGTACAATGATTCTTTGTACACACAAATATTGAATTTCCTTATTAATTAAGAAGTACATCAAAGGATCCTAAAGAATTTAAGCATTATGTCTGAGGAGATTTACTTTTCATCCTAATCCTTTAAACAGATTAGAAAAAGTAGAACATTATATACTACTAAGCCCAAATCGTATTCATGTGCCTTTGTCACTTTATGCAAAAACTGGTAGATGGAACGCTCATTTTGAAAGCTGGTTAAGGCTGAGGAAGGACCATATTCCAAACGGGCGGGCAGCAGGACATTGTGGGCAGGTGCCTGCGAATGAGAACTCAGGCTTGTGCCGTGTTTGTGCAGGCGGACTTGGAAGCCCAGTGCTCAACTAGCAGGGTTCTCTGCCCCTTCCTGCCTGTGCTCCCTGCTTGCACTGCCTTTACATGCAGCAGTGAGGTGCTTCTGAGTCCCCTCTCTTCTGCTCCACTCTTCCTGGAACGTGCTCATTCAGGTCCCTGTTTTGCCACTCCCCAGCTGAATGTGGGCTTTACAACTCCTCATCGTCTCCTTGTCCTGTTGTCTTCATCCTAGCACTGTCAGCCCACCAGCTCTCCTTATGACAGACAGCATCTTTCCTCCACCTTCAGATCATTGAGAAAAAGGCACCTGTTTTAAGCAGGCGCCACCTGTAGGAATCGCTGCTGTGTTGACCTTTCTGAGTGGTGACCTAGTACACTTGTACTAGCTAGTGCAAAACACCTTGCTCTTTCCTCCTCTGGAGTGTGGGCCTAGGCCTCCAGAGAGCCACCTTCCTGTGAGATTATGACTCTCCCATCCCCTCCCCCTACTTTCCCACAGCCTTAGCTGGAAACCAACTGATAAGAATCCAAAGCCAGCCTCAGCCTCCCCTCTTTGCCTCCACAAGGACCAATACTTGGAATGGTAGGAGCTCCAGAGCTCCACCAGCACAGGGCTAGGGTGTAGCTGATCTCCACCAGAGACCACATCCTTGCGGAGCTATGTTCTCTATCCTGTTCTTTCACCCTGCTCATCCTGGAGCACTTGGCCAAGAACCTCTGTATCAGCTGTGCATTTGGATGCCCTGACCAAGATGCCATCCTTCATGAAATCTCAGATTCCCAAGGTCCGCCCATAATACTGCTATTTTTCCTCAGGCCGAGAAAGAAACAGTAAAGCATATAATAGATAGCAAATTCAGAGCTACAGAGTTATCGGATCCCTTTCCTCCTGGCTTCTTCTCCCTACACCCACATCAAGATGTAAGCTGCTTCCAATTTCTACAGATCTTAGTTTGTAGCTTAAGACCCATTACCTGGTGGCATGGAACCAACAATTTTGTGTTTATTAAGAGTGTCTGGTGTTTAAAAATTGGATTGCATTTATTAAAGCACTTATCACCTAGAAATTTTCATTCAAGATATTTCTTTTCAATTTCCTGTTTCCCAGTTAATCAGCACTGACAATTAATTTCCGCCTAGGAGTAATCATAGCTTAAGTGTACAGTAAACATTTACACTCGTTGCCAACCAGTAGATAGAAAAATAAAGCCATATATATCACCTGACAACTAAGGACTTGAGGAAAACCATGACCAGTTTGCTAAAACCAGATAATATAATCCCTGAATAAATGATAATGTGACTTTTTCAAATGATGATACACGCAAACCCATAATAACGACTGTGAGCTACCCTTTGCAAAGTCAGTGAAAATTACACACTTACTTATGTACTTGCATGATTCAAATCCTTAAAAATATTTTGATAAAGGATTACCACACAAAAGTCAAACAATTTATAGGTTATGATTTCACTTTGTTTCTTGTGGTTTTAAGAGCAGTATCTACAAGTAGGATATAATTGTCCACACATACATAATGATTTAAAAGAAAATTCCCCTGTTAAATAAATGAATGTATTTATAGATTATTTTTAAATGGTCTTATAAAATATTTAAAGGGAGATCAAAATATCATAGTGATTGATATTTGAATATCTTAAACTTTATTTTTTTTGGTACTGGAGATTTAACCCAGGGACACTGTACTACCTTCCCAGCCTTTTTGTTTTCTGAGATGGGACCTCACTAAGTTGCTGAGGCTGGCCTTGAACTTGCAATCCTCTTGTCATAGCCTCCAGAGTCCCTAGGATTACAGGCATGCTCCATCATGCTGAGTGAAACACCTTAAACTTCTTTTTTATAAGAGAGAGGGACAGTGAGAGAGAGAAATAATAAATTTTGTTTAGTTTTTCATGTGGCTTTCATAGATCTGACACATCGTTGAGTACGTGGTGCTGGGGTTTGAACCCGTGTCCTAGTGCATGCCAGGCAAGCACCTTAACCCCTGAGCCATGCTCCAGCCCCACCTTAAACTTTTTTTTTTAAGAGAGAGAGATAGAGAATCAATTTTACTTAGTTTTTCATGTGGCCTTCGTTGCTCAGACACTTCCTTGTGTATGTGGTGCTGGGTTTGAACGCGAGTACTAGCGCAAGCTAGGCAAGCGCCCAAACTGCTGAGCCACCGCTCCAGCCCCTACCTTGAAGTTTTAAGGGAATATATTTTTAACCTGTATTTTACAAGCAGAAGAAAGTATTTATAGTTGTTGACTTAATTCTTAAGAATTTATTAACTTTAAGCAATATATTCTGTACTTCCATAAAGCTCTCAACATTCGCATACAGTTTTCCCCGGTGTTCACCCATTGGTTGCCTCCTTTCTGTAACTGAATCCTCACTGGTTCTCTTCCTTGGCTAAAAGTAACTGTTCAGTTTTCCTGCCTCTCGTGTCTGTCTACTTTCTGATGAGTCCTTCATATTGCTACAAGAGCTACCTTTCTAAAACAGCCTCATATCTGTTCCTGCCCATTCAGAATACTCCACAACTCTGCAATGATAACAACAAAAGATTATTGCAATCAGATTCCTTCGTGGTTTGGCCACGGTCTGCATTTGTAGTCTGTCTCTAATCCCCATGACCTGTCAACCACACTGCCACCTGCAGATCTTCTCTTTTAGCCAATTTGGACTCTCATCTCCCACATATACAATATGGTTTTACACTTCTTTCCTGATGGTAGTCCTCCTGCTTGACATACCTTTTCTGCTCTTCCTGGCAAAATCCTATCTTCCATACTTACTATTCAACTCTACAGTGTATTCCTGGATTTCAGCAAAGGAAATGAAATTAATTGCAATATATACATTATGCTTGAATAATAGTTGAAAGTCTCTTTATTAGGTCATTTGTTGCATTAAATTAAAATCAGATAAGTAAACAACAACCCTGCTACAATGATAATAATGAATTTATCAAATATGCACAGACGACCAATGTGCCGGCGCTGATGCTGCAGCCAGTATAGCAATGGTGAACATTACCCATGCTGTTACAAAAGCTCATGATGTAGTGTGTCAGACAGACAGAATACACATAATTACAAAACATCATGAAAATACATGATAGTATGGAACTGGTAATTAACACAGCCTCTGAGGAGTAAGAATATTCTAGGAAGCAAAAGATACCTCCACTGAGTATTTATAGAAAAACGTTAAGTTAGTAAAGAAAATGTTGGGTGCTCTAAGCAGATGGAAATGTGAAAATACAAAAGAGAAATATGAACGTGATTCAGGATGGCTAAAGTGCAAGGTTTGCTGTTCATAAGTGGAGAGAGGGGGAAGTTGGAGAGGTTGCTCTCATGTAAATATGATCATTACCATTTCCTGAGGACCAGTTCCATGCTCAACATAAAGAAACCATAGCACTAAATTCTTTGTCTCCATGAGGCAAGTATTCATATCTTACTTTTTTGCAGAAGGAAACTGTGACTTGGATTAAAATGGTTTATGCAAGATCTACAGTTACTGGTGACAGAATTGGGATGTTAATGGATTCTGGAGCCAGCTTACCAAGTCCTGAGTCCTGAGGCTTCCATTACTAGCAATGTGGAAATCAACAATTTACCCAACCCATTCTTCACTTTTCTCATTTATTAAATAGGAATAATACTAGCACCTACTTAGCATAATTGTGAAAATTAAATGAGTTAATAGGTAAAGCTTTGAAAAGTTTCGGCTACTGTTTTGTGTTGTTTTCATTAATATTCAACTCCAAAACCATATGCAACCTGTTAAAAATAAGTAAAAATAGAACAACTTCTCATTCATTTAGTTATCCCCTCTAACACACCAGGCATTATGGTAGAGGTTTAAACTCCATAATCCTCATTCACTCTTCAAGTTTGGCTTATTGCTTAGCTGTACAGACAAGACTCAGGAAGGGTTGCACAGATAAACAAATATGACTTTCAGCCCATGAAAATGAATTTATTTTTATCCAAAACATAAGTAGATATTCCTGTAGAGTTTATGCAGAAGATTGATTAGATTTAAACTACAGTAAGATCCATCTACGGGAGGGAAAGTGTCAAAATTGTACTGGGGACAACCTTAAATGTAAGAAGCTTATTGAAGCAATCCAGGAAAAAAATTATAAAGCCAAAGTATGATAATAAAGCAGGTTTGAGATTAGCAAATAGGAAATATTTGTCAATATTTATGATGCAACAGTTAATGTATTTGAGGACCAAAGTTATGTAGAAAGTAATGACTATTGAAGAGTTTAGGACAAGTCTCAACTTTCTATTGATATCTTTCACTGATTGGAGAAGTATGGATGGAGAATCAAGTTCCAGAACAAATGCAGATTGGTATTTGGACATTTTAAAATTGAGATGCCTATGAAATCTTGAAGGTAAAACTTGTGTTAGGAAGCTAGATGAACAAATATGGAGTTTTGAAGGGTCTGAACTGGAGACATCAATTTAGGTGTTACTAACATCAGCATGAGAATTGAAACCAGGGATTAAATGCGGTCACAAGAGGACATCATGAAGAGTGAGCACAAAGCCATGGATTCGGGATTTGAAGCAGAGCAAAAGCAACTGAAAAATAGTATAAATGCCAAAATGGTAGGAGGACAATCAGGAGAAAGTGCTGTCACAAAGACTGAGGGAAGACGATGATTGAGTGCAAAGGAAGTGATAACCAGAAGGGAAAGAGAAAATCAGAAAGGAAGTCATATTGTGGATTGTGGGAGAGAAATTGGATTCATCAACTTGGAAATCATTGATCTTGTAGAAAGAAGTTTCACTGATGTGGGAGAAAATCAAAGTGGAAACCATATCACAGTGATTTGTATTTTATACTTTGTATTCTAATACATTTCCACATTACTAAAGGATAAAAAGAAATCACTGCGATAGAAATATGAGAGGGACAGAGTAAAGAGAGCCAGACCAGGGGCCTAGCTGGTGGCACACTCCTATAATCCCAGCTTTTCAGGAGGCTGAAGCAGAAGGATAGCAAGTTCAAGGACAGCATGGGCAATTTAGCAAGATGAAACCAGTCTCAAAATAGAAAACAAAAAGGACTGGCGATGTAGCTCAGTGGTACAGCACCCCTCACTTCAATCCCCAGTGCCACAGAAAAATACAATGAAGTAAAGTAAAATAAAATAAAACAAAGACAGCCACAGTTTGTGCATGCCTTGTACCCAATACAGCTAGTGTCCTTCAGTTAAAAAATAAAGTTAAAGAAAGAAATAAACTTGTAAATATAATTTCTGTGTATGTATGTTTTCACCTTTAATTCTAAAATTAGAACTGAAATTCCTAAGATGTAAATTAAAAAAAAAATTCTTAGTGTTCTCTTAACCACAATAAATATAAATAAAGTTGTTAATTTTATTTTGCTATAAAACAAATGCTCTGAATCTCCTAAATCTATTATTTTCTAAAATGCCTGCAGCACTTTCATTCTCAAGTCTGTAAACACTGACTTCCTATGAGATACCTGGGGACCTGTTTTCTGTTGACTGAGCAGATGAGTAACACCCTGGTAACAGTGGTTGTATTTGGGGTTGGGGAAGTAAAATGGAACCCTTGCACTTGGACTCTAGGCTGTCCCCCTTTTCCGTCCAGTTCACTACCTGGATATGTTAAGTATATTTTTAGTCTGATTGAAAAATATGTAACTGGGATCTTCACCGTTTCACGAAAGGTGATGTTTTATGAAAAAAAAAAAGTTATCCTTGTCATGATAATGCTATACCATTTACTTTTCTTAAAAAAAAAATCCCTTTTTATCAGTAATAAGTCAAAAACTGCTTTGCATAAATGTAGTCTGACATTTGGTTAATTGTTATTTTTACCACAGACTTTTCCCTTGTTTTGTTGATAAAAGGAGGGGCCCTTTCTGGAACAGACAGCTACCAGTCTTTGGTTAACAAAACCTTCGGTTTTCCAGGGTATCTCCTCCTCTCTGTTCTACAGTTTTTATATCCTTTTATAGGTAAGATGATTGTGAAGATGAATACTACAATTATTTGTGTTAACATAGTTATTTCTGAATTAAATCATTTTAAGAGTCATTTAAACACCATTAAGAACTATTTAAGAATCAGTTGAAATATTTTCCTAATTAAATGTTTACATCTTTATTAATTTCCTCCTTGTTTTCTGGTTTTTTTGGTCTATTTTCTAAGTAATTTCATCAGGTTAAGATCTGGGCTTGTTTCTCAATTGGCAAAAAGAATGTTCTGGAATTTAAAGTGGAAGTGAATGACAGTGTTAACAGATTTCTTCTAAGCCTTAATACATTTTTTTCCTTGTGAAAAACCTAAGGATTTCTGAAAGTGATGCGCTAGGCAAATATGCTGTCTAAAGTTTATGCCATGATGGTGAAAATGCCACCTGGCACTTCTTAGATAGATAAAGTGTTAATAACACCAAGGCCCAAATTGACTTCATTTTTTAAATCAGTTATTACAGAAGCTATTGTCCAAATGACTAGTTCCATATGTGTCCACAGAAGGCTAAGATTATACTTCTCCCAAAAGTCTTCCATTTTCTACTGAGGACATATTTTGGAGCCTTCTAAATTTTTTATCATTTCTCACTTTTAGCAATGCATGTGTTCCTGAAAAAGTTTCTGTAGTCAGACACAGTGTCACATGCCTGTAACCTCAGCAATTTAGAAGGCTGAGGCAGGAGGATTTGCAAGTTTGAGGCCAACCTCAGCAACTTAGCAAGGCCCTAAGCAACTTAGCGAGACCCTGTCTCAAAAGAAAAAGGACTGGCGATGTGGCTCAGAGGTTAAGCCTTGCTGGGTTCCATCCCAGGTACCTTCTCCCCCCAAAAAGTTCTAGAAACTGAACTTTAACATCAAAATGAATTGCATTTTAAATTACTGTCAGAAGTCATTATTTGAAGATGTTCTGGGGAGAATCAATTTATAGATGGTAAATCTTTTTGTGATACAAGTTGATATTCTACCATAAATCTGTTGTATAGTTATTTTTTAACTTTTTTCATATTAATAATCATAATATATATTTTAAAAGATAGGATTATGCCAATATATGAAAAATAAAAGTTCATTACATTTAAAATATTCAAGATGAGGGCTGGAGTGGTGACTCAGCAGTTGAAACATTTGCCTTGCATGTGTGAGGACCCTTGTTTGAACCCCAGCATCACACATACAACTAAGTGTCAGAGAAACAAAGACCAGATGAAAAAATAAATAAAGTAGATTCCCTCTTTCTCTCTCTCCACCTCCATTCCTTTCTCTTAAAAAAATTATTCAAGATGAAATATGTAATGGTTTATTATTAACTATTATTTTAATTATATTTTTAGCTATGATAAGTTACAACATAATAGCTGGTGATACTTTGAGCAAAGTTTTTCAAAGAATCCCTGGAAGTAAGTAAAAATAAGTCTTTTGAGGATTTAAATGAATTTATTTTGTATGGTTTTTCATAGTTAATGCAGTTCACTGTAATTTATAAATAAAATATTTGAAAGTGGAAAGTTGGATTATTTTAGATATCTTACAGTTACCATGATCCATGTTGATACTACTTATTGGTCTACTTTTATGTATAACTTACTTTTTATTTAGCTAATTAAAGATGTTGTTATTCTTCATATACTTAGAATAATAGTTTGCTTAAAATTCTCTGTGGTAACATTTTTTAAAATTTCTATTTATACTATATCTTTTCTTAAAGTTTCCCCATTAATTGTGTTAAACTATAATTCAATACATTAAAATTAATCATTTATTAGTGTAGATTCTGAGTTTTGACAAATATATACAGTCATGTAACCACAAGCACACTCAAAATACGGAACCATTCCATCACACTCCAAAGCACTGCCCATCTCCCTCTGTAGTGAAAACCACCCTCATCACCAGCCCCTGGCAACCACTGACTTGAGTTCTCTCACTGACTCTTGCTTTTCGGGAGAATACCATGCAAACGGCATCATACGCTATGTAACTTTGAGACCGGCTTCTCTTCCATGGTAGGGTGTGTTTTAGATTTGTCTGTATCTGTGGCTTTGAGTGCTGGCTTTCCATTTTATGGCTATAAAAAACAGTGTCTGTCATCTAGTAGAGGGACATTCAAGTTATTCTCAATGTGGGGTGATTACAAAAAAGTTGATATGGACAGTCTCAAGCAAACCTTTTCAATATGCACCACGATCCCACTTGCTATGCAACTTTTTCAGAGATCATGAGTCTGTTTGCTTTGAAGAGCAAAGAAACAGATTAGGGGACTATTAAAAGAATATGAATGAAAAGTTTCATAAAATCATTTCAGGTATAGGTGCACTGCAAAGTTATTTTGGTTTTGTATTTTTGTAATTTACTTCTATATTTAAGTGGTTTAAAGGAGTTTATTAAGTCAAAATCATTGTGATTTAGGTGGAATCTATTTATTTTAGTCATTTTTTATACTTAAATGCTTGCCTGTTTGTTGTGTCAACAAAGGGTTACTTATACCTCTAAACATTAAATGATATGTATTGTATTTTAGTTGATCCTGAAAACGTCCTTATTGGTCGACACTTCATTATTTTGCTTTCCACGGTTACCTTTACTCTGCCTTTATCCTTGTACCGAGACATAGCAAAGCTGGGAAAGGTAATTTTTACATATTAAATTGATGTAGAAATGAAACTTGTTACCTGCATTAATTTTGTTGATTAGCTTCTATTTGGCAAATTCCTAATTGCTTTTTTTTTTGTTTTATTTCGTTTGTTTGTTTGTTTAGTTTCTTTTACCATATTTGTGATTATGCTAGAATCATGGTTGAATCATTAGCTTATTTGGGGAAACTGATGATTAAGTAATGATGAATGTGAACTAAATAAGTTCTTCCTGTTTCTTTTTTTAAAGTAGTTGCCCAATTGATATCAGAGAGTGCATTTTAAATTTAGAAAATACAAAGACCTATCTTTAAAGCAAGTTTAAGTTACTGGAAAAATGTTGCATGTTTAAAACAATTCAAAACTAAACTAAGGCCAGGCATAGTGGTGCACACAATAATCCCAGAAACTCAGGAAGCTTGAGGCAGGATGAAAAGTTCAAAGCCAGCCTCAGCAATGTAGTGAGGCCCTAACAACTTAGTAAGATCTTGTCTTAAAATAAAAATATAAAAAAAAGGACGGGGATGTGGTTTAGTGGTAAAGCACCTCTGGGTTCAATCACTGGTACCAACCAACCAACAAATAAACAAAAACAAAACAAACAAACAAAAAAATCCCACTAAACTAAATACCTCAAAGAAATGATAAATGTTTGAGAAGTTAAATGTGTTTAACCTGATTTAACCTGATTAAAATATTATGCAGTATAAAAATGTATTGAACATTACATGGTATACCATTAATATGTATAACTTTTATGCTTTTGTGTATCAAAACTTTTAAAACTTAAATTAAAATTTTAAAAATAGAATGAATTAATCTAAATGTAAGGATGAATCACTTCAATGGCATAAAATATTTTTATTTGTAATGTCTGTTATGCCTTTTTCCATTCAGTGAATTTAAATGTCAAGTTCTGATTGATCAGTTGTTGAGAATTTGGCCAATATTTCATTCTTATTGCTAAAGAGAAATAAACTCTTTCTAGTGAAACGAAATGCATAATTTTCTACTCCATAAGCTCATTTGCTTCTGACTATATTTTATTCCCTTACTCTCACAGAATGTTTTTATTTAACCCAAAATATCATTGGTGCTATGTCTATATGATGCCAAGCATTCTGATGAGGAATTTTTAAAGAGCTATTCACATGATACTTTGTTATTCTACTTTGAAAATTCCAACAGTTGATTGAATTTCACTTTTCAGTAAAAGATTTGCTGCTGTGTATCCAATGATGTCTCTCCTTTCCTGTAAAGCTGAGGGTATAGAAAGTATTCAAGAGTATTCCAGAAGTACTAGGGAAAGCTATTGACCAAATTATTTTGTTATATTGTGTGCATGTAGGAATATGTAACAACAAATCCCACCATTAGGTACAACTATAATGCACCAATTAAAAAATATGAAAAAGTATTATCACTACCATTCCTAACAGTCATCCAGAAATAAATAAGTGTATCAAAAACAGATATTTTTGTGTGTGAGTCATCTGAACAATTGAACTATTTTATATTTCTCATGTTCGGTGTACACATAGATATTATTTGAGAGCACACATCAAAGCACTCATGAAAATATTAGTATTTATTGTTTTATTAACACCTGAGCATTTTCCCCTTAAATGCCCCTTGAAAGTGTCATATTAGCTATTTAATCTCCCAATGAGTAAAGCACAAACGTAAGGACCCCTGGAGCGAGGCTGCTTATATTTAAAAGCACTCTTCTTCACTTTATAGCTATGGCACTGCATCTTGTTATCTGACACCTGTTCCTTGAAAGATCGATGCAGGGGCTGGGGATGTAGTTCAGTGCTAGCATGTGCAAAAGTCCTGGATTTCAATCCCCAGCACAATAAAAATTAAAAAAAAAAAAAGATCGTGGACATACAACAAAAACTTCTTTGCCATTAACAACATAGAAAATGAAGTTAATGAGAACCACAGGAAATAAAAGCAATTATATATATATATATTTTGCCTGTCAAAAAAAAATCTAAAATGTGCTTATTCATTTAAAAATTGAGAACAGAAACATAGGCCTGCTGTGCTCAGAGTACATGCACACACAGAGAAGTTCATAGTTTAACCAGTTGAAATAGTAACAAAACAGAAGAAACAGAACAGATTCAGAAACACAGAAAAATA
This sequence comes from Aplodontia rufa, assembly GCA_004027875.1. NCBI lineage: Eukaryota > Metazoa > Chordata > Mammalia > Rodentia > Aplodontiidae > Aplodontia > Aplodontia rufa. The sequence goes on along the minus strand of PVKS010021463.1, from coordinate 23,126 downwards.
AATAGGCCCTAAAAAAAAAGAAAATAATTTCACTCTTACTTTCATAAACCAAAATAACCAGTTTCATATGCTATTCAGAAAGCCACCAAAAATGTTTAAAGTCTTGTTCTAAGATTACAACAGTCATATTCGTTTAGGGGTAGGGGATCAAAACTGTGATCTGATAAACTGTTTCATGCCTGATATTATCAAAACAAGCATATAAGAATATAAATAACTAAAGAATTAGATTTTTTAAAAATCTGTGCATAAATTTACCCAAGTAAAAAAGGAAAAGATACAGTATTTTCAATAAATAATCTATATCCTACTTTTTTCCCTTGTTTTTGCAGATCTCCTTTATTTCTACAGTTTTAACAATTCTAATTCTTGGAATTGTAATGACAAGGGCAGTTTCATTGGGTCCACACATGTAAGTCTTGCGGTAACGTTTGTTAGTCTTTGATTTATAGCCGTCACATATTTAGATGACATATTATCAAAGCAGAAATATAAAGTAATCAGAAACATAAAGAAAATAAAGAAATAAAGAAATTTAATCAGAAACGTTTATCTTTAGTGTTTGAAAAACTAAGAGAAAATAAGTACAGGTAAGAAAGCATGCATTGTCCATTTGAACCTGGCAAGGCTGAAGGGATTAAAGCAAATTTGTTGAAGATTTTAGTGACCAGCCCTAAGAATTAGAATAACAAAGGGATTTTGAATGATGGGAAACAGGAGCAAAGTAGATATAGATTTATTTTTTAAAAAATTTCATCAGTCTAAGCCAAAATGAGAAGGATAAAGAACACAGAGTATTTTCATATTAAATTAAATGTACTTACTTTAAAAACTGCCATATATTCCCTTTTAGGATTGTATTCTTCATTATTTTGTATTAAAATGCTCTATCAGTGGAGCATGGTGGTGCAGTCTGTAATCCCAGCAACTCAGGAAGCTGAGGCAGGTGGATCACAAGTGCAAGGCCAGTCTCAGCAACTTAGAGAGATACTGTCTCAAAATAAAAAATATAAAGGTCCAGGGGTGTGGTTCAGTGATTAGGCAGCCCTAAATTCAATCCCTGGTACCAAAAAATAAAATATTTCATAATTTGTTAACTAATCATGATAGCTGGCAGTGGTATTTATTTGTTTTTAATGTTGTTATTTGGTGAAGTAAAGTGTTGGCACATTGCCACTGGTTTCCCCAATTTTAAAAATGTTATTCATCCTTAAAATTCAAGTGTGTGGGGGCTGGAGCAGTGGCTTGGTGGTTATGGTGCTTGCCTGGCATGTGCAAGTACATGGGTTCAAACCCCAGCACCACCTACACAACTAAGTGTCAGAGCAAAGAAAGCCATGTGAAAAACTAAATAAAAATTGATTCTCTATCTCTCTCTCTCTCTCTCTCTCTCTCAATGTCTCTCTTTCCTTTAAAAGAAAAATTCAGGTATGTGTACTGCTAACCTAAGCTACAGTTTTTATGCATTGCTTATAGAACAGGTTCACTAAGGAAGAACCAGGTAATTTAAATTTGTGTTCTTAGTCCCAAGAATTTGCTATAATGAAACCAGCTCAAATTGTCTTTAAACAGAATTGGATTTCCACAGAGTATAATAAATATTTGCTGAATAAATCAATAATACATTAGGGAGTTTCCATGACACCTTCAATATTTTGCTTATACTAAACCAGGCAAAGTAAGATACATTAAAGACAGGACTCCTGAAGCAGTGCAAGGGCACCCAGCCTTCAGTGAGTGGGATCAATGACCAAAACTGAAAGGGAATCTGCTGAATAGCTCTAACTGATAATGCAGGCCTCGAGGTAATTGTTTTCCCATTAATTAATTGTTGTGCTGCAAAATTACTTTTCAACTGTATGTTTATGATAAAATTCTTAGTTCCCCAGAAAAATGCAAAAAATAAAAAAAATTCTCAGGTTTAATTGGAAGGAAGTATTAAATTGCTAGTCTAAGTATATTACATACGGCCTTTGCTTTGTAAAAGCGAAGGTCTATCTTTTAGAAAACTTCAAGGAAGCATAACTATCAATCATAAGGATGTTAATTTCCTACTGAAATCACAGACTCCTGATTCACAGTTGTTAGTCAGGTCAGACCATAGCACAACATCACAGAATAAGTTCCTGCAACAGACGGCAGAAGTCGGAGATCAGTTCTAGTGTGCTTGTGTTCTGAAGAGGAGGGCCCTCTCTTTCTCCTCTCTGTCTTCACATGGCAGAGCGAAAAAACAAGGTCTCTGTGGTCTCTGCTAATGAAGGGTGTGAAAACCATCAGGAAGGTCAGCCCTCATGACAGAGGGGCAGAGATGGTACCAAAGAGAGTGTTTAAGGGTCTATCCAGATCCAGATGGGGGGGGGGGGCTTCCTGGAGGAAGAAAAATATGATCAGGGAATCTTGAAAGATAAATTGGAATTTTTTAGATAGATTAGGGAGTATAAAAGGCATTACAGGGAAAGTATCTATAAAAGTACAAAACCATATATTCAATTCCTCTATTATTTATTTAGTCTCTATAAATAATTTATTTAGTTTCTATATGTTGGTACTGTACTTTAGCTATGATTTTCAAAAGCTAAATTTCTAGCAACAAAAAGCTAATAAATACATTAAACAGAATATAATAAATGATAACTGGGGCTAAAATTTTAATTATATGAGATTGAACTGTTCTAATTGAGATTTTTATTCTGAAAGATGATTCTAAGAAGCAAATCATTATAACAAAAGATCTTTTCTATTTGGATTTTTTTTCCCCATCCTAGTACTGGGGATTGAACCCATGGCCTCACATATGTTAGGTGAGCACTCTACCACTGAGCTACATCCCAGCCTCATATTTGGCATATATCATGCTAAGAGGCAATATTAAAGGGGGAAAGTAGCTAAATTATGAAGTAAATAAATGGCCTTAGTTTGCTCCAGAAGCACAATATAAAGCAGTGATTTCCATCTCTGGCTTCATATTGGAATCACCTGAATAGCTTTAAAATCTGCTTTTATGCCATGGCCCTGCCTACAAAGACTCTGACAGAATTGATTTAGGGGACCAGTAGTTGAATTCATTATTTAGCAGCTGATGATTCTCTGAACAAGGATTTAGCCTTAAAGAGATTAAAAGCCTCTTGGCTTAAAGAGATTCAAGTCATGAGTACGCATCAACTGACACATCATTTTTGAAATTCAACCAGAGATTTTATGCTATTTTAGTTAGTGTGTGATTATTTTCCATGATGCATTCTCTACTTTTTCCAGTATTTTTGTATACAAATGAAATGTGAGATGCTGTTATGAAAACAAAGAGAAATAAAATATCTCTGCTTTCCAGGGCTCACATTTAATGAGAAGATAAAGCTATATGATGACTATCAGATGGATGGTGTAGCTTGATACGGAGGAAACAGGAAGGGGAGTCCACTTTCCGGTGGAGTTAAATAAATTAATATTGTGGACTAAGAACTATTTAACTTCAGCAGTGTAAACAAAATGTGGCCAGTGGCTTCCCCTAGTAGTGATATCATATTCTATTTGAGCTTCTGAAAATTTTCTAATAACAGAATATTTTCTTAAATCTCTCAATATTTAGATGTTAAAGAAGTATGTTTTTAAATACTGTGCTATCTTTTATTTCTGTTTGAATACTACTGCAAGCAACTTCTGCTTGTCCCAATCTAAGATCAGGCTAATTAAATCCCATGTTCAGAGTTGGCATAGTAGCTAGTGAAGCAGGCTTCTTTCTGAAAATATGACAGCCACGAAAGCTACAACCCATAAAACATGAGAAATTCAATACACCATGTGTGGTTTTCTTCATTTTTGGTTCAGATGAATGATCAGAAAAGCTGTAGTTTTTTCAGAGGGCCTTTAAAGTGGTATTTGAAAAAGATCTTTAAACCCGTTATCAGAAAAGAGGAAGGTCTGTAATGGCCGCTGGTATTGACCTTGTTACTATGGAAACACCTTTTTAGTGGTTCTGTTTTAAAAATAAAACACAATTCAATTTCCTTTTCCATAACTCATAGGGCCATAAATCCTGCTTTTTGATATGATTTCAAATATCTCACAGTCCAATGACTTTCAGTTCTTTTTGGAAATTATGTTCAATTTTATTGTATTTTCTAACCTTTTGCTTTCTAAAAACTGAGGTGGCAAGGAAATTTAATTGCTTTCCAGAGAGTGTCCAAGTATAAAAGTGCAGTAATACATTTCTCCTATTCTTTCTACTTTTTTTCCCTTGGCTAGAGCAAAAGGCATTATGGTTGCAAAATTTTTCATTTGTTGTCTCATTAGTATTCAACATTTTGCATTCAGAATGGAAACAATAACATGCAGTACCAAATAAAGCTGTTTTCCTTTCATATGCCACCCTTTTACAGCATTTAAATCAATAATGCAGAATTTTAAGCATAATTTAATAAGTGTGTCTACACTTTTAGCAGCAAGCATTTACACCTATGCAATGTGCCTTTCTGGAGAATCTTAGTACATACTAATTTCCTTACCCTTTATCCATTCTTACCCTGAAATTCTACAGTTTAATGTTACATATAAAGAATTAGACGGGGCAAGGGCTGGAGCAGGGGCTCAGTGGCTCAGTGGCTTGTCTGGTATGCAAGTGAACCTGGATTCAAACTCCAGCAACACATGCAAAACTATGTTCCAAAAACAAAAGACAGATGCAAAAACCAAAATAAAGTAAAATAGGTTCTTTCTCTCTCTCTCTTTTAAAAACAGTAACTAGAGGGGGTTAAAAAAAGATGATTAAAAATATGAACAAAGGCAGAGGAAGAATACGAATTTGAGGTAGGAAATTATTAGTTCTAACAAATACTAACCATTGAAATTTTCAATGACATATAAATTATTGCCCTTTTTGTAGTGCAAATGATAATCACAGAATTATTAACTGGTTGAAGCAAAAAGTATTTTTGACTCAACTGTGAAGTTCAAGATCAGTTTTGTTATTAAGCATGGCTGGATTTAGGATCTCAAATAATGAAATCAGACATAGATTTTTAATTTTTTTTTTGGGGGGGGAGTATTTTGTTTGTTTGTTCCTGTTTCCGAAAGGGTTGTCCTCACTCTGTCCAGATAGCAGTAGCAGTCTCAACCTATGTCCACTCAAGTCCAAGTCTGTAGAAAGGGAAGGAGCATTCTCTTTTAGGGTTCCTCCAGCCTCACTCTCAGTTAGCTATGGTCGGATCTAGTGAAGACATGGTCAGCAAGGACTATGTTGAGTTTCTTGTGTTTGGGCTACACATGCCCATCTATGGAGCTAAAAACAGTATCAAGCCTTCTGAAGAGTGGAACAAGGTGGACCCAAAAGAAAACAAGTCAGTGATGCTAGGAGCAGGGGGAGGAGCCATTGCGTGGTACAACCTACAGATGCCCCTTCAGATGATAGGATTGTCAATCAAACGGTACAGGAGGAAGCAAAGCCACTTAGAATCAAGATTCAAGGAAATGAGAGAAAAATGAACTTGGCAAATCTTCTCCTTTTCTCTTCCCCTCCTCTATCTCCTTTTCTTTCTCCTCTTCTTTCTTCTTTGATTTAGAGTATCATTTAATGGAAGTAATATGGTGAAACTGTCCGGAGAAAGTCAGAATTCCCAAAAGTACTTTCTACAAATTTATTTAATATTTTTTACCATGGGAGATATTGAGCATGCTATATAGATCAAGTCAAAGGTGGAGTCACAAGTCCTCCATAAAATTTTGAAAAGTTGAAATTTAGAATATTGGAAAGAACTAGTCTATTTCCTCAAACAGTAGGAAAAGGATATGGAGAACAAAACATGGATACATTCTGAAGACCATAATAGGGAATTGGACTGTTCATACCCAGGAGCTTCTACTGTTTGAAAGATGAGATTTTTTATCTTGAGTGTGATGAACAGGAGTAAGTTCAGGAATTAAATATTTTGGCTAATTGAATTTGGAGCTACACATGGGAATAAAATAATGATGCTTTTGTTACATTGTCTTTATATTTTATGTATTTTCCTGTGTGTGTGTGTGTGTGTTTGTCTCTCAACGTGCCATAAGCACGATGAGGGCAGAGATCATATTTGCCTCTTCACTTTGTATACCCATTACTCAGCAGAGTGCCTAACATGAAATTAGAATATGGCAAAGAATTGTTGAATGATCAGTTGGATATTTGCATGAATCCATATGCTTTCTGGTTTTAATCTATCCAACTTGGTGACTGACTGACCAAAATTTTGAAGTAATGAGACAGTAAAAATTGTTTTGAGACAACAAAAATCTCATGTAAAATAAAATTCTCCTGTTTCCAACGCTGTCAAATTTTGCTAACTCATTTGCTAAAGCATCATTGGACTTTGGGTTCTGTCACACTGCTAGAGCTAGTGGCATGTTTTACTTGACAGCTGGCCCACATGAAACGTCACATAGAGCTATTGTTTGACTTAAGACTACACAAAAATAGGAGAAATATCTGCAATACATTATGTGCTTAGGGCAGACTCATCCAATCTTTATGAGTGTCGGAGGAGCAAGGGAAAGCCTCTGCTGCTCAATGTCAAGTCTTCTTTCACTTCTTGTCAGGTGTACCTTATAAATGACTGCCTTAGTAAAGTTTGTTAACTCTTATTCCAGTCATAACCTAAACTTATCTCTGGTCTCAGTTCACAACCAAAGGAACAAAAATTGAATAGCCTTTTCTTTGATCCAGTAAAAATTTATTAAATGGCTGACTGACACCTGTCACTTTTATTAATATTTGGGCTGGAAGGATGAAGAAAGCACTGTCCCTGACCTCAACCCCTATAGTTTATAGAATAGACATATAAAGATAATATCAACATAATATGCAAGAGAATCATTGGTTGGTTACACACAAGCAGAGTAAACCTAAAGTAACCTGTGTATGCAGGTAATATTTCAGCATAAACGATACGTGATCTGCTGCTTGAAAAAACACACAGGCATTAGTTGGGTCAAAAAAGGAAGTTCCAGGGGTGGAGGATTGGTACTGTTGGCAAAAATGTGTGAGTGCAGAAATGTAACGTGTTGTTAAAAATAAAATTATTTAAAAATTCTAAAGTGCCTTAGGAAAATCAAACATGTGCCCAGAAGTGGGTGAGCAAGACAGACTTTACTTCTGCAGAAGGTGCACTCACAAAACAGATCCGATGAGCAAGCACACTTGAATGGGCAGTCTGCCTGCTTATATCTCCAACCTGACACAGTTCTAACCATCACTCTGATTGGAGCAGCTCAGGGGTACAATCTGTGTGATTGGCTAATGCAAAATTGGGGTGGGTACAGGAAAGAGCTATGGGTATAATGGGACATCTGATAAGGAGTTTAAAAACAGATTATCTCTGACCACATGGTTCCCAACCTAAGACGGCTTCCTTTTATACACAAACTTTAAGACTACATTTTGAAAATGGTCCATCAGACTTCCTGTTTCTCAAAATGTAATAGCAGAAGTTGTTCAAGGTTCTAACACTAGGAGGAACTTGGACAGCAGGGTCATTTTGAGATTGGTTGTGGGAACCAGCATGTAAAAATAAAGTTTATGCTGCCTTTTTCTAGACAGCTGGCCTAGTTCTGTCATCCTAGGACTTCCATTTACCTCCTTCTTGTGTCTGATACCCTCTATCCAGGATGCCTTGATAATTTCCCAAGAATTTTATCTGCTTTTTTGTTGCTTCTCAAATATATGTTATATGGTTTTAACAATAAGTGCATCTCCATATTGTCACTTTTGAAAAACTGCTGGAAATGGTGCTATCCCTACCCACTTTCCTAGTCCATTTTGCTGCCATAAAAAGTATCAAGACTAGGGGCTGGGGATTTAGCTTAGTGGCAGAGTGCTTGCCTAGCACAAGCAAGGCCCCAAGTTTGGTCCTCAGCCCTGAAAATAAAAGCATCAAGGCTAGGTAATTTATGAAAAGCAGAAATTAATTTCTCATAGTTTTGGAGGCTATACCCACGATCAAGGCACCAGCAGTGTCTGGTAAGGGCTGCCTCTTCTGCTTTCAAGATGGTGCCTTGGATTCTGCTCCCTCTAGGGGAAGATAGCACTGTATCCTCACCTGGTGGAAGGGATGGAACAGCAAAAAAAGCTGAACTTCCTCCTTCAAGTTCTGTTACACAGGGAGGATTCCTTGAGACCTACTCACCTCCTAAAGGCTCCACATCTTAATACTGGTGTACTGGGGATTGAGTTTCAACATGTATTTTATCTTACATACTTTATTGACTTATTTATCTATTTAAAAATAATGGAGATTTAACCCAGGGCCTCGTGCATGCTAGACAAACACTCTACCACTGAACTATATCCCCAGCTAACAACATGGATTTTAGAGGGGACACTATCAGATCAATCAAACCATAGTACCCTTCAGCCCCCAAATCCACTACCCCCTATATAGCTTCTGTGTTTAAGAAGTAACTAGAATTTTGGTGATTCTGAGCACAAAGTTTGGCTAGAATATAAGAGTAAATGAACCTATTGAGTTTAGCAGAGACCAATATGATGGGAAAGCTTTATGTGTAGTGGTAAGAAACTTGGATTTATTCTTTAGCTGAAGGGGCATTGACAGTTCTTAAGCTAAGAAGAGTGGAAAGTCAAGTCTCTATTTTAATTGGACTTCTCTTACCACAGAGGTGAGGACAGAAATAAGTACAAAAACCTAAAAGGAGACTATTTCTAGTAAGTGTCCAGGCAAAACACAATTGGAACATTGTAAAAGCAAGGCTGATAGAAATGAAGTGGAGGAAAAATTCAAGTCATTCCAAGCTTATAAAATTAGTAAGACTTCGTGATTAATTGAAGTGACCATGGGAGCAGGTGTTACCTAGGGCAATTGGTGACACCAAAACTTCCAGCTCATACAACTAGGTTGGTAGATGGTACAGAACTTGTCACCAAATTGAGAAAATGGAAGGGTCTGTCCAATCAGGTAGACTCATTTCTGTGGGTCTCTTAAAAGCTCATTAATAGTGGAATGGAGCGAATAAGCACGTAAAAGATAACTTTGATAGTTGTCTTAACATTTATTTTTTAAGAGATGAAGTCTCACTACATTGTACAGGTTGGCCCCAGATTCTTTAGTTCAAATCACCCTCCTGCTCAGCCTCCCGAGTAAGCTGGGACTATAGTCACACCCACCATGCCTGGCTACTCCATAGACATGGCTGTTTTGGGAATGTAGAGGACAGGACCTTCTCTTATGTTCCTTACCAGGGAGGAGAGGAAAAATATAGTAAGTTTTTAATATTTTGATATCTTGATATTGTGTAAACTTTATCAGGAGTGAGAATGAGGGAAGAAGGGAAAGTCATCTAGAGTTTTAGAAATACAACTGTGAAGTTTCTGGAGAGTGTGATAGGGACAAGACTATAGGGACAACATATAAGGTGAAACAGTTACCACGTAAGTAGAACCCCAATGAAAATGATTGTCAGGAGCTCACATCTGAAATTGCATTTAATTTTAATATAGCTTCACATTATATTTTATTTTGTGGAAAGACACAATAGTGAACCAAAACAACACCCAAAATTCTGGTCAATTTTTAAAAAAGTAAAAGCCTGCCCTCTCCCACTCATACTCTGCCTGCTCATTCCAAGCACAGTGAGCAGTTAAAGACAATTTTTAAAGGGTTAACAGAGGAATTGGAGTCAATAGGAAAAAAAAAAACTAAAACAGCAGATGACATTAAGTTTTAAAAGAGATTGATGTTCCAGACGGCAGAAAAAGAAACATTTTGATGCTTATGGATTTTTTTACATCATCTATAGTTTAAAAAACAGTTATATTTTGGCAAAAAAAAAAAGAGAAACAAAAAAATCAGCATAAAGTTTTATGTAAATTTTAAATCAAAATCAACTTTTTAAATTTTTTATTTAAAAAAATATCAGTTTCAATGTTTAGAGTTTCCCAAGAAGAATTTTCCTAATCAGGTTTTTATGTTCATGTCAACCACAACTGTCTACAGAACAAGAATGCAAAGTGACAGAGCCAGGAAGTGGCGGAGAGCAATAGCTGATGTGAGAGGTGCAGGAAGTGGTCAGATCTGCCTGTCGTTCATAACTTGCAGAGTGACAGGAAACTAGAGCCTGTGTGCCATCCAGAGCCCTTAACACTCAGATGTGTGGTTGAGGGTTAACTTATAAAACTCTCACAACCAAAATGGAGACTCTGCCACTGCATAATTTGGAAGTTACTCGCCTCTGTTTAGCCAGAAAGACTCTGGGCATGTTCCATGGAGAGTTATGAGGTTGTTTGATCCCTGATATGGTCTTGTGTTCAGGAGCCATCACCCTGACGCTTGTTTTCATGTGTGGGTGAAGACTGGAAGGAAGTATACGATAGGACTTGCTTCCTACTATGTAGTGCTATTGCTACTCAGCTGGTGTGAAGATGAGAATCCGAACTGAGGCAGTTTTGCAGAATGAATTCAACTTCTCCAAACCTATGCGCCTTCAGCATCCTGCCACCCCCAGCCAGGCCCCAGTCCCAAGAGATTTTAAAAGCACCCAGGGCTGACTGGGTCTATCTCAGAGCTAAAGCTCCTTTGTATTTAGCATGCTGTGAGCCCTGGCTTTAATTCCCAGCACCAAACAAAAAACAATACAAAGCCCAAGTAGGTAACAGCAGCTGCTTAGATTTTTGAAGGGAAAGGAAGCAATCTTTTAAAAGTATTTACCATACTAAGGCTGCAAACTGCTGTAAGCCAGTCCCTTAATTGTCTTTCTTTTTACATGTTATGATAGATGGAGTATGCTACAGCTTTTAAGGTTAAATATTTGTATTTCTCTTCTTGTACACTCTTCATCTTTTTTTTTTTTTTTAGTTTTGTTTGGTTAGGGGTTTTTTGTTGTTGTTTTGTTTAGCTTTTTTCCTATAGTTAGCACATGCTTTCAGAGTTGTTTTTGACCCATTTGGCTAGGTGTCCAGCATAGCTTGTAAATTTGATAATTTTTGTTATTCCTCTTCCAAATGCTTGAGTATGTGAATAATCTATCCATTGTATTATTTTGGGTTTTTGCTCTCCATTGTCATCCCAGGGCTTCCTCTACCTCTTTCTTAGGTCCAATGCCCTCTATCCAGGACCCCAGACCTTCCATTTTTCATTTTTCCCCTTTACTTCAGCATCCTCAGCAGATTTCTGGTGTTCCTGAATCGTGCACACACTGGGTTTTGGGAAGCAAATCAGTTCTTCCTCACCATGAGCTACCTCTACATGGTTGTAATGTCTTCCATTCTCAACAGCTGCCGCAAAAGCACGGCTTTCCTTTTAACAAAATGTGCTTCTTTATTCTTTGCTTGCCTAATCTCTTGGCTGAGTATTTGCAGCTCTAAACTAACAGGTAGAGAAGTGAAGTAAAAAATCCAGTAAATGGATAATTTTTTTTTCTTTATACTTTTCACTGACACACAGAAATTAAGAGGAAGGTGGGGGCTAGTTCTTTAAATGCTATGGAAGTCCCTTTAGCCACAGGGGGAGTGGCTTGCAACAGTGGGAGTAGCAAAAATCTCACCTGCCCACCTTTTTATCTGTACTTTTGTGATCAAAAGCAACAATCACCAGTCTGGATGAACACAGACCCCTGTGACTGGAATACATGGTGCTTTTCTGTCCATCCTGGCTCCCACAAGCTGCAGGCCAGCACCTCTTGGAACATGTGCCTGGCATCCTGCCAGAAGACTGGGTGTCAGAGTTGAGTGTTTGCTACCATGCTGAAATCTGAACATAATTAAAATTAACCTCAATTTACCATCTAATGGCTCTCCTGGAAATTTCAAGCTTCAATAAGCCCTAGGGTGGGGCTAGAGCAGTGGCTCAGTGGTTATGGTACTTGTCTGGCATGTGCAAGGCTGCAGGTTCAAACCCCAGCACCATGTACATAACGAAGTGTCAGAGCAATGAAAGCCACATGAAAAAATAATAAAAAATGATTCTCTCTTTCTCTCTCTCTCACTGTCCCTCTTTCTTAAAAAAAAGGGAGGGGCTTCAGAGTGCTAAAATGGTTATGTCAGGCAGATTCTATCAGTGCAAGTGTATATGTAAGGAGATAGACATATTCCTACTTCCCAGAATCCCTTATTTGTTTTAAATAAGCTGTCTTGCACTTCCCAAGGTCCATTCTTTCTTGAAGAAAAGATTATGAACACAATAAAGAAGTTTCCATCTTCTGTATCATCAATCTTTACCCCAGATTTAGACATGCTTTATTACTTTTATGATATGCAAGCAAAGGAGAAGGAAGGAAAGGGGATCTCATCTAACATTGATCATCCATTATGTACCATATTCTTTCATTCATCTTCTTATTTAACTCTTACATCAATATATAAAAATAGCACCATAAATATTGTCTCTGTTTCACAGAAGAGAATGCTGAGAACAGTATCACTAATTAATCTGCCCAAAGTCACTTGCTAGTAAATCATAAGTTAAAATTTAAATGCAAGTCTCTCTGAGCCCAAAGTCCATATTTTTCCCAATATAGTCTGTTCTTCATATGGTATTTCTTAGTCATGAAAAATTTTGTTCTTTGTGATGAAAATTAAGTTCATTATTGTTTTAGTTGTTCTTTATCGATGATATTAATCACTATTCAGTCTTTACCCAGTAAGGGAAATGGGAGTAAAGAGCTTCCATTCATTAGCAGGTAGCACCAACACTTGCAGGTAAGACAATACTAGCTCAGTAAGCTAATTTCACAACCTGGGCTCCTGTTTTAACTCTAGACACACATCAGAAAATGCCATTGGTCGCTGTTCTTCAGGGAAAGGAATTTCAACAGAATAATCTAAAACAAAATTAAATTAGAGAGAAGTTCTTATTTGGGGTTTTCTTCTAACCTTTTGTGCAAAACAAATACTTCTGAAAAGTCTGTGTTAATTAATGTGTTTGAACTTAAATAACCAACTGAAAACCAGCCCCTGTTAACAGGTTACTTATTGTGACTTATTCCTTAAAATAAAACACATAGCTGGGCAGAGTGGTACATGCCTGTAATCCTAGTGACCTGGAAGGCTGAGTCAGGATCACAAGTTCAAAGTCAGCTTCAGCAACTTACAAAGGCCCTAAGCCTGTCTCAAAATAAAAAAGTAAAAAGTACTGGGGATATGGCTCAGTGGTAAAGCACCTCTGGGTTCAATCCCCAGGACCAAAGAATGAATACATAAATAAAATAGAGCACTTGTTCCATAATTTAATCATTTAACTATGAAATGATTTTAGTCATATTTTATAGTAAAGTATGACTCACATGTACTATATTTTCCCTTGTATCTCTCTATTCATAGTGACACTTTCAATTAAGTGTTTTCTCTTTTCTTTCTTCAATCAAATTCTCTAATGGTTCCTTAGAAGTTAACAAAGTATACTTATTGGTTATTACGCCCTACTCCTCCATTCTTCTAGTTGTCACTTGGAACGTTCACATGGTAAATAATAAGCTAAAATTTAGGGAAGAAAAATCAAACTTCTCTAGATAATTTCTGTAACTCCTTTAGGTCATTAGAAGATAATTAGACTTCCTATATGACTGCTCTATATCTATGCTTTCCAGTACAATAACTACTAGCCACTTGTGCCTATGTAAATTTGTTAGATGAAATTAAGTAAAATTAAAAATTAATTCCTCAGGCACACTAGCCATAACTTTAAATGCTTAGTAGCCACATGTGACTAGCAGCAACCACATTGGACAGCACAAAGTACCATTGCACAGGGTTGTTCAGATATAGAATATACACTAAAAAAATTCACCTCTTCCTTTAGTCTTTTTCTCTGCAGCATCCCTAGTGATTATAACATTGATTATCACATAGTGGTTAACAAATGTTAAATGAAATGAATAAGAAACTAGAAAACAAGAAGTATGTAATTTCAATTATAGACTATTCATTGAAATTCAAGGTTAAAATTAGGTTAAGATCTAGAAAGATTTATTTATTTATTTATTTATTTACATATTTATTTATTTTTGCTGTGCTTGGGATCAAACCTCAGGCCTTGCACATGCTGGGCAAACCGTCTACCTCTGAAATACATCTCCAGTCCTTAGAGAGCAGCTTTATATAGAAAATATTATATGATTTCATATAATTCAGGATGCAGGAGCTTGGGTTAGACCATTTTTTATGTTTGTATCCAATTTTGATCAGTAATAAATGATCATATTTTAAAGTTGACTCATTTCTATTTCCCTCAAGATAACTGTTATGCTAAGGTTAGTTTCATTCCTGTTCCTGCATTTATACCTTTACTAAGCACATATTGCTGACAACAATATGTAAGACCTGTCAATACGTTTGTATAATAATATTGATGATTACTGAGCAGTAATTTACATTTTCTTCTATAACTTACTATTTATCTTGAATAGTCTATTCCATATATTTCTATTTTTATATATTTCGCATTCACATTTCATGATTGCTCTACAGTACTCAAGTTCGTAATTGTGTCACATTTTTATATTGGTATATATCACTTCTATTGCTGGGTACTAAGGCTACTTCACATATTTAGTAAATATAAACAATGCAGTCAGGAATGTCATTATACATTTCTTTGTGTAGATGTACGTCTCCAATCTAAGGTATATTCATAGAAAGATAATTGTTTATTTCCAAGATTTTTTTTTCAAAGTAAGGGGTACTTTATTTTCTTTTTTCAATGCTTTTTCTTTTTTCACATTTTTTTATTGGTGATACAAACTTTTGGTTATACAAGCTTTTGACTTACTAGATAATGTGAAAATTCTTCTCCAAAGTGTTTTGCAATTTCCAATTCCATTGGTAATAATTTGAGTTGTTCTTTCCCAGCAATTTATCAACATTAATGTTGCTGAATTAGGTGCAAATTACTCTGTGTGGATTTTATTTGAATTTCCAAATTATTTAATATGGTGAGTAGCTTTTGCATATTTATTAGCTCTTTTCACTCCATTTTCTTTTCTTTTCTTTTTTTTTTTTTTTTTTTTGTTTTGGTTTGGTTTTTGGTTCCAGAGATTGAACATAGAAGTGCTTAATCACTGAGCCACATCCCCAGCCCTTTTTTTTATTCATTATTTTGAGACAGGGTCTAGGTAAGTTGCTTAGGGTCTATCCTCCTTCCTTAGTCTCCTGAGCTGCTGGGATTACAGGCATGTGCCACTGCGCCCAGCCTGCAATTCATTTTTTATCAATTGCAAATGTTCATTGAAATATATTTTTCTTTTTGATTTTTAAGAATACTTAATACATACTGGTTAATAAATATTTTCTTGATTATACACACATCCAATCTCATCCTCTAGTTTTTAGTTTATCTTCATATTTTTAACTTTGTATGTGGATTATTTTACTATACAAATATTTCATATTTACCTTTCACTTAGTTTGTTGTTTATTAATTTTCCTGGATTTAGTTTTGGGAGTTTATAAAATTCCTTCCTCTTTCAATGTATTTTTATTCTTTGAGCTCAAATATTACTTTGGGAAAAATTGACAACTATTGATATTGACTTTTATTATTCATATGTATGGATATGGTAGATCTCTACCTTATGTCTTGTATTCAGTAACTTTGCTGAATACAGTAATTAATTTCAAAAACCTATCAGTGAAGTCCCCTGAATTTTCTACATACTGAACTATTCTGCACACAAATAATCTATTATTTTCCAAGGATTGCATATCTTATTACTTATTTTATTGCAATAGGAATTTCAGTAATGTGCTCTGAAAGCAGTGATAGTAAACATCCTTATGTAGCTTCTTCTTTTAAGTGTAATATTTCTAAATTTTTATTTTAGAGATGTCATTTTCTTTAGACCCATTTAGATATTCCTTATCTGGTTAAGGAAATCCTATATTATTAACACTTGCTTAGCATGTATATCAAAATAAATACTGATTCTTATACTTTTCTGTATATTTTGAAAATTTTGTGGGTTTTTTCATTCCATTAATCGATTAAGGTAGTAAATTTAATAGATATTTTTGTTACTAAAGTACTTTTGTACTGATTGGAAAAAACTTTTGTGGTTATGATTTTTATTTTATAAATTGCTTGACTACATTTGTTAATATTTCATTTTGCGGGGCTGGAGCAGTGGCTTGGCAGTTGTGGTGCTTGCCTGGCATGTGTGAGTGTGTGAGTTCAAACCCCAACACCACATACACAGCAAAGTCTTGGAGCAATGAAGGCCATGTGAAAAGCTGAATAAAAATTGTTTCTCTCTTTCTCTCTCAGTCTCTCACTGTCCCTCTCTTTAAAAAGAAATTAATTTTGCATTCATTTTTTCACTGGGTTGGGCATCAGTATTTTTGCAATCTCATAAAATATATCGAGTTGTGTGTGTGTGTGTGTGTGTGTCTGTGTGGTGTGTGTGTGTGTGTGTGTGTGTGTTCCTGTGAAACTGGTTGTTCCTCGTACTCAATCCTAGGTTATTTTATAAATGATCCAAATGATCAGTATCTCTTCTCTTCCTTTAGGTTTTGGCACATGCATTTTCCTATCTCTAACATCTTCTTTGGCACCTCTCATCTTTAAAAATTAGCATCATTAAAATGAACAGGGGAAATCCAAAATTTTCTTTAGGTATTGCTGCATACTCCCGGAATATGTTCAAAGAACTATGTGGACCTGAAAAAATGAATGCAAGGAGAAAAATGAAACTCAAACTCCTACATTTTTATTGCCAGTATGAGATTTAAAAGCAGAACACTATCACAATCTGTTCTGAAGGGGAAAAGAGTATTTTTCACATGCAAAAATCCTACCTGAAAAAGCACATCATTTAGAACATACAAGAATTTTAAACAATTCTCAGATTTCCACAATTGTTATTTGTCCTTGATCTGAATTATTTTCTAAGAATGATGAACGAAATGCTTGTGTTGCATGTTAACCTTGGAATTTGGGATTGCTAATGCTAACTGTAGTGAGAGCAGCGCCGGCAGCAGGTGGCAGCAGCTCCCACTCCAAGAGGCGGAATGGGAGGAGCTAACTCTCGCAGTTCCTTTGCATCCATCACAGCTCATTTCCTGGTGGAAGGAAAGGTGATGTCATGCACAAATCCCACAAACTGTGGCAAAACATGCAGAATTATTTTTGTGTCTTCTTTACATATAGAATGAATAAAAAAATTATGAAAGGTGGGTTTTAATCTTTGGAATTCCTCTTTTTCATTCAAAAGCCCCAGTGGTGTCATTCTTTCAAGGATGCTTTCCCTGCCCACCTCTTCTGCTTTCATGCATTCCTCAGGGTCTCATCCAAGCCTTTCCTTTCTAGGGAATTAGGTGATATCTTTATATTTTTTACTACTTTTTTTTTTAAGACAGGGTCTCCCTGAATTGCCCAGGTTGGCCTCCAACTTGACATCCTCCTGCCTCAGACTCCAGAGTTGCTGGGATTACAGGTGTCTACCCCCATGCCCAGCCCTTTTTGCTACCTTTAATTAAATAAATGTGGACAATAATAAAGATATTAATAATGATGATAAAACTGACCATTTATTAAACATGTACTATGTCATAGTCTCTCAGAAATTTTGCATATTTTCTCTAATCTGCACAATCATTCAATGAATTAGGTATACTGTTATCCGCATGTTATAGATATAGAAATTGAAGCACAGGAAGGTCAAGTAACTAGCCTGAGTGTGCAGAATAAATACAAGAGGCCAGAAGAGCACACAAGTGATCTCTTTGATCTTGGAACCTATGCTGTTCACATTACTGTTGGGAGAGGAGAGAATGTTAATCTGGTAGACAAATGCCTGCTCATACTGAATATTTTAATTCCCTTAGGATATAGGTTGCGTGAAGCCATTTAAAGTGTATTTATATACTTCCAAAAGTCCTTTTGAGGAGTAAACAGTTGGAAACTTGAGGCTACTGGCAGAAAATTCAGTATGGAAGAGCCATTTGATGAAGATGAGGTTTACGATGACGATTGGCCTCACGTTCCCCACTTGTGGGAGTTTGACAAGTTATGTCACCCCCAGATGTTGGCTGTCCTCCTGTGCTAAACGATGAGAGTAACACTTGATGTTGTTGTAAAAATTAAATGAGATGACAGGCAGAGTGCACAGGACACATCAGCACTTCTTCGGTTAGCACGAGTTCACCTGCGCCTCCCTCAAGAAACGGGGTGCCAGCTCAACCTACTTTGGATGGAAGGAGCCCGGAATCATGAGGAGGGGACTAAAGGACAGTAATTGGGCATTATTAATTTTATATCTCCACAAATGAGTATCTCAACTGATGAGTATATAATAAATGTTTATTGTTAAATTGATGAGCAAATAGATCCACAGAATCACATTGCCAGTGGAAGTTTTACATATGTAAAAATAGAATCTACAGAAGTATTCCCCTTGCATTTTAAAGAGGACTGGGGTTGAGGTAGCACTGATGTTCCCAGGAGGCTTATCTATAACTAATTGAGATTAATGGGGGCTAATTTATTTTGGGATTTTAAGACCCCAATTTTTATTTGTGACATAATTTCTTGTTTTTCTATACATACATGCTTACATTTTTAAAGATAATTTATCAAATTAATTGGTTCTCTTCTAGACCAAAAACGGAAGATGCCTGGGTATTTGCAAAGCCCAATGCCATTCAGGCTGTTGGGGTCATGTCTTTTGGTAAGTACATGGCCTCAAAGGGCCCTTCCCAATATGGAGTCACCTGTTCTCTGAAAAGGAGCTGTTTCATACTCATGCCCAGACAGCCAGCACCCTAAGTCTTAAGCTTCCTATTTGCACTGTATGATCTAGTTTGTGTCAACATGAAATTAGGCTCAAATTTTTCTCATTACTAAAATTTGGAGAAATCTGTTTCTTATGCAGAATCTCATTACGGTCATCTTGTGTTTTAACTTGGCTGTCTAGCAAGTGTTATGGACTTCTTCGAAACTTGTATACAAAATGCTATGAATTAACGGGATGTCTAAAGCAACTCTATGTCCTAGATGGCAAAGGAAGTCATGTGCTGACAATTACAGTGTTGTTTAGATTTTCCATAAGATGGGAAGGATCATTAGGAAAAGGAAAGTGGGAGAGAAGTTTGCACAGACCTGGTTTATATCAAGACTCAAAGATGTGGTGTAAGCCTGATATGAATAAAGTTTCTCGTTTCTAGACCTATTACAAACATTGTTTTCTTTCAGATTTCATAAAATAATATTTTGAATATCAGTTGATTGACATTCTAAAGTAGTATTCATTTCTAAATTTTCAGAATAAACAACAACAGAAAAAAAACCTGGACTTATTTTTAATAATGTTTGCTTCTTCCATTTTGTGTTTTCTTTTTTATGTTACAGCATTCATTTGCCACCATAACTGCTTCTTAGTATATGGTTCTTTGGAAGAAGCCACAGTAGCTAAGTGGTCCCGCATCATCCATATGTCCATCCTGATTTCTGTATTTATCTCTGTGGTCTTTGCTACATGTGGATACTTGACTTTCACTGGCCTCACCCAAGGTAAACTGAGACAACCAGTCACATCATATTTTGGTGTCCATGTGGATTGGAACCAGTATACCCAGTGTTCTACTCGATTTTTAGTATAGGTTTATCCAGTGTTGCATTTGAAATAATCATCTCATTCTACCCCCCTGCCACTCGGCTGTTTCCTCATTTTTACCTTCTAATCTGCTAAATTCAGTTCTATAGCTCATACCCTGTCCTTCCGCACTTCACTCCGGACACACGAATCCTGGCTCAGGTCCTCCCCACCACTCCACTGCACCTTCAAATTCAAAAGTGCCACAGGCCTCGCAGCGCTCAAAGCTAATGACCCTCGTGGTCTGGTTCTCCTGGTCTTTCTGAATCATCTCACAGCACCGAACCTCCTTCCCTTGCTCCAACTTCTTCCGTAGTGGCATGAGCACTACTGGACTATGGTTGTTATTCTTTCTTCCTGTAGATACTTTTTTCTTTCTTTTTTCCTCTCTTGGACCTCCCTTGTCCCTCACCCATCTGGATGATTAGTTCAGGCAAGTTGCCCGCTTTCTGTCAACAGATTCTCTGGATGTTTTCATGGTTTTAATTCTAGTCCAGACTTAACCGCCTCCAGCCTGCAGGACGATTCTATTGAAGTGTTCCATTCTTGTCTTCATCACAAAGCATCATCTTTTCCATAAAAGTGGTCCTTTCCCTTCCTCCCTCCAAAGTTACTTCTCTTTTCTTGTTTCCACCCAGGCCCAAGTACTGAGTGGTCCTCTTGTCCACTGCCCTTGGCCCTTTCCTTCCGTCCTCTAAGTAGTATAGCATGTAGGGTCGTCTGACAGCAGCCCAAAGGCAGTGATCCACACATTTCACAGCTTCTTCAGGGCCCCTGTCTCACTTGACCTTCAAACAACCCTTTGTAGGTAAGTGGAATAACTAGTTTTACCTCCTCTTAATACAAAGAGGTGCAGTAGCTTGCCCACGCTGGCTGTTGACAAACTAGTGAACAAGTATTCTGACATCCAAGTCTAATTTTCTTTCCATTCTCTTTGTGCATCCTCCATTGTGCTCCACCACGACCCACTAAAAGCTGTCTCTAGCCTCCAGCTCCTCTCAGCTCAGTTGTCTGTGACACTGGAGTGTTCTTGGGAGAATGGCTGCCTTTTTTTAAACAGAGGTTACAGTGATCATACTCAGATATTTAGCAGAAAATGAGAAAGGCAGCTTAATAAATAATGATTAACATGATACCAATGCAGTCAAGCATTTAATACCTGTGTGCGCCAGTTGAGAGCAGTTAAAAGTGACCTCAAAGGTCTTGATAAGAACTGTGTTATGACGCATTGGCATGTGTCACTATTGCTACACCATTTGTACAGATGAATGGCCTAAGGGTTCTGGTCTGCTTGGAACCTTGGGTTTTAAATACCTCTTCAGTAAAACGTAAAACTTTTTGTCCTAGTCACACCTTCCTGGTGCTTTTATCAGTGGTAATTGCTCAGATATAATTAAATGCTTCTGTAACAAAGCTGACAGGTGTTTGATGTGGTGGTTGTTGTCATTTTTTCCCTGACTGTGATTCCCTAAAATATACTTCATTTCAAGCCAGAGTAAGTGGATGCTCTTACTTCAAGCCATTTCTCCTTAGGCAAATCTAGTCTTGTTTGCGTGAAGTGCATGCGGCTTTTCTCCCCTTGACCAGTAGATAAGCCAGCTGGTGAGGCAGTAGGAACTTCAGATTATTCCTGACATTCTCATTGACTTTTGATAAGATGAAGGGCCCATTTATTACAGGAGGTTAGTGAATAGAGAACTTCAGCCCTTTCTGTTTTCAAAGTTCTGGAACCTTTTCAATCAATTTTCAAGCAGTTCCCTGCCATTACTGTTTTGTGGTGCAATCTCGTTCTGTCCCAAAAGGACATTAGAAAGGAATGTATGTTTGTTTTACTTGATGGGGTAGGGTGATGGGGGTCACTTAACTGAGTTTTCAGAAGAGGCAGTTCATTTAGGGTATTTAGATTTTTATTGAAAAGTACAAAGGTATTATTTTGTTTCTTCTTTTTTAAGAGTGTTATAAAATATGCCACTTTGATCTAATTTTTTAATTCCGTGTAATTAAAAAGGCAATTGTAGTTTTCAAAGTAAAGCATGTTTCTTGGGAAATAAATGGGTCCAAATCCACGTTATTGGGGAAATAGATATGTTATTCAGGAAACAAACACTGCTGAGTGTTTTTGGCTGACATGACTTCTGTGCCCTAATTAGATTCCTGCATTTTTTCATCAATTCCTGCAAACATACAAGACCTAAATAAGCACTGGAGCAGGGTATTATTTAGTCTGGAACTAACTAAATTTCATGTTCCCTGCAGAAGACAACCATATTTTCAGTTTTGAAACAATGCATTTACACTTGGGCACGTTGGATGACATGAAAGACAATATAATATGTATTTGGAATTCCTTGGTGTGGTCCTGAGTCTCTGGTTAACCCCTACAGCATCATGTGCAGGAAATTCAAGTCCCCAGATGTCCTGGTCTACTCTTCCTTTCAGGATTGTCCTTGATCTAAGAATAGCACTTCAAAGGGATATTTGTTTATTTTAACAAACTTTTTTTTTTTTTAATAATGTGGTCACTTACCAGAAACAAAGGCTAGAAGCAAATGTACAAAGCCAGTGTGCAAGAATTTAGGGAGTTGATTCCAATGTAAGAAGACAATGGATAAAACAGTTTTCAGAGGTTCATATAAATTTGAAGCAAATCTACCAAAAATAAACAATTAGAATAATAGAAAAATATTAATGCTGAATTTCTCATCAAATGTAATATATTTTGGTTTCAATATCATTGACTAGCTATATGGTTACTGAATGCAAATACTTATTTAGACCTGGTAATCTATTTCCTTAATTAAAAGAAATAAGACTACAGAGCTTGACTTATATTGTAAATAACAACTCATTTGCTATTTACCTAAAAAATCTGATATCTAGTAAATAAATTCATTTTATGTTATTCTCTAGGAGACTTATTTGAAAATTATTGCAGAAGCGATGACCTGGTAACCTTTGGAAGATTTTGCTACGGCATAACTGTCATTTTGACATACCCAATTGAATGTTTTGTGACTAGAGAGGTAAGTACAATTCCTTTTCAATGCTTTATCCAGGTTCTCTCTCTACTACATTTAATTTAAGAAGATTGATAATTTTACTCTGCAAATTACAAGTACATGACAAGTGATATAATTCATAAAATTTTCTTTCTTAACTATTAAATATCAGAATAAGATTAATTTACATTTAATTTGCATTTAAATATTTATAATTTTTTCAAAAGTTAGAACTGAAAATTATGTGTAGTGGTTTCATTTATATTACTATAAGCACAAATATTTATACACGTGCATTCAAAAGTGAATATCAGCCTTTGGTACAGTCAGACTAAAGTCATTGGTTGTTTCCCCCAATATTGAATATAGAACATGGGGGTGCTGTACCTTGAGGTACATTCCCAGTCCTTGGTATTTTGAGACATGCTCTCATCTTGCTGAATTAATGAGGCTGGCCTTCAACTTGAGATCCTCCTGTCTCAGTCTTCTGGAGTAGCTAGGATCATAGGTGTGCAGCATCTCATCCGGCTTAGTTGTTGACTTTCTTACAGCATTCTTTTTTTT
>PVKS010021462.1:6436-35287 GCA_004027875.1 Aplodontia rufa | reverse complement strand
CAGTCTTCATTTTGTCTTTCCAGGAAACTAACCATCCTCCTTTCAATAACAATATTCTCCTTCCTCTGAGGAACTCCCTGGAGTTTCACATGTTCCTAATGATGCTGTCAATCATAATGCCCCACTACCTGTGGCCACAGGAGAAGCCATGAGACAAATATTGACTAAATTAAAAAATAGACACATGATTGAAGGCACAGAATTGTAGTACGTCTCTTGTGCAAAAGACAGGGGCAATTCCTTCTCTATATTATAACAGTAGTCGTCAAGGTTTAGTGTGCATCAGAATCACCTGGAGGCCTTGTTAAGTCACACATTGCTTGATACCACCCCCAGAATTTCTAATTGGGTAAATCTGATTTGTGGCCTGAAATTTTGCATCTCGAATAAGGTCAGTTTCCAATTGTTGCTGTAACAAAGAACTCTAAATATAGCAACTTAACACAACATAAATCTATCTTCTCACACTTCTGAAGGTCAAAATAAGCCCAAAATCGGGGCTGACATTAAGCCATTGGTAAGGGCTAATTCCTCCTCGAGGATGCAAGCTAGAATCCATTCTTTGTCACTTGAAACTTCTTGAGGCCACCCACATTCCTTGACTTCAAGCCTCCCTCTTAAACATACTGGGAAAGTGAGCCAAACCCAGAGAATCAAGGGACGAATGTTTTCCCTCATTTGTGGAGGCTAGAGCTAAACCCAGGCCTGTGTGAAAGGTAGTTAATCTCATGTATTAGACCCAGCAAAGGCATAAACTAGGGCAATCATAGATATGTAGTGGTGTGGGGGTGGGGGGATAGAGTAGGTGGGGGAAGGGAGGAGGGAGACTAGGGAGGGATCTTTCTTTATACATTATAGTATAAAGAAAGTTTGTGCCAGGTTCTACCAGTGGAAAACACAGAACACATTCAGGAAATTGCAGAAAGGGTGGGAAAGGAGTGACAAATAGTTGGGTAATTCTGGTTTAAGTTTATATGCATATCATATTGTTACTTTACATACATTTATGATTGTACAAAACTCAATTCCTTAATAAAATATATTTAAAAAAAGAACTTTTAAAAAAGTACTGGAATAACGTAAAATAATCTCATCAACTTAAAGTCCTTTATTTAATTTCATCAGTGAGTCCATTTTGCTACATGCAATGATATTCTAGGAATTAGGATATAGACAACTTTGGGGGCCATTTGAGTCTACCACACCAAATGATGATTCAGAATCTGCACTTTGAATACCACAGAAATTACTATCACTATCAAATCAGACTTGCATTTTAATTATTATCTAGTCTATTTACTTCTCAAAAGATTCAAAGTTTGTTGAGAGCTGGATGGAGTCTTGGACCACTTGGGAATTTTCTTTTACCGTGTTCATTCTATTTACATTCTTATATCCTGCAGTTAAACTTGCGGTACAGGCAAATGGACTCAGATATTAATAGAAAAAAATCATAAGGCTAATATCCTGAAGCAGAAAGATTGGTTAATAAGATTTTCA
Organism: Aplodontia rufa; assembly: GCA_004027875.1. Classification (NCBI taxonomy): domain Eukaryota; kingdom Metazoa; phylum Chordata; class Mammalia; order Rodentia; family Aplodontiidae; genus Aplodontia; species Aplodontia rufa. The sequence continues at coordinate 33,787 of PVKS010021462.1, read as the reverse complement.
GTTCCTTACTGTTCAACAATAGATATTTCTACCTAATTATCCTCCCAAATTTCAAACTCCTCTATTACTACCATTTAGATGCCCCCTAGATATTTCACATTTTTCTCAAACCAAATTTGTGTACCAAAACCCACCTTGTCTCTCATGGGCTCTAGATCTCAAAGATGGTTCTACCTCATACTCACGCACGCAGGTCAGAAACCTCACCATAAAGACAGGAACGGCAGCTGACTGACGTTTATTGCACCACTGATATGTGTCTAGCAATGTTCAGCATTCTCTATAGTTGCTGATACATTAAGTCTGAGTGGTCTTGTTCATTTTGTGTCTCCCAGAGAGCCTTGCATAAGCAAACACTGTGCAATTCCACATTCCCTGGTTCATTCAATAGACCATAAGCTCCTTGAGATTGGGCATAAGGTCTTACTTGCCATTCTGTCACCAGTGTAAAACTCAGTAACTGGTACCTCACATGACCATTGTGGTTAAGATATTAAAGGGATCAAGCCATATGTGAGTAACAGGAAGTAAGTTAGGCCAGTTGTGGGAGGGCTTGGTATTAAATTGCTTTAAAGAGAAGGTAGAACCAAACATGATACAGCACGTGGATCAGAGCTACTGCAAAATTCTAAACAAGGGCACAAAGTTAAATCATTTTACAGAGTTTTATCAGGAAGTCCACAGTATAGCTTAGAAGCAATCAAAGACCAAAGACTTTCCAGAAGTTACAATTCTTCAAAGAGACAAGATTGAAATTGGGTCCTTCAAGTTCTTTTCCGGCCACCTGAGTCTAGGTATTGAAGTATCTGTCCTTTGTTCTTGATGATTTACTATATCTGATTGTAATTCTTAGAATTCAAACATTAGGCTCAGCCTTCTTTTCCATCAGGGTTTTAAAATCAATATCTTTACTATGATACTTATTCCCAGGATTAATTTATGAAATTGTATGATATGCTTTGAAGACTGAAAGCATCTTAGAGAAAGAAAGACTGTCACCTTGTACTATTGTACCAATGTATTAAACAGAGACTGCTTTAAAAATCAAAAGTTTGTTTGTTGAAGTGCTATTAAATCTTAAACTATATGAGCAACAGATGATCCCTTCAAAAGGCAAATTTAAAAACTGGTAGGATGAGAGTTTTTATAAGAGAATAATGCAGTCTACTATTCTAACCATTTATTTTTGTGCAACATGAAAATAAATTCTTACCAAAAATAAGGTACTTGCCAGGTTTGCCAGATATAAAGCAAGGACTGTATAGTACGGCAGTGAACAAAAGCGTCTACCCTGATGGGGCTAATGATCTAGTGGGGGAGGATGGACACTAAACAAATAATTGTGGCTAATAGGTAAACAGACAAAATAAAATGAAGGCAGTCCATGTGCAATAGGAACAGAGAACCAAACATGGAGCATATCTAGGGAACTGAGACTCTGGAGAGGAGGATATTCCAGCTGAGCACTCAAGGATGAGTGAGAACTTGCAAACAGCACGGAAGGCAAAAAACATCTTCCAGCAAGTGATTAATATATATGAATGGAAAATCACAGTGGATGGACTGGGAATATCCAGGCCTCTATGGAGTGTTCCAACTTAACAAGTTGAAGGGGGAAGAGCTGACATATTTGACTTCATTTCCTCAATCTTTTTTTTTTTTTTGTCCCAGGGATTGAACCCAGAAGCACTTAATAACCACAGAGCCACATCCCCAGCCCTTTTTACATTTTATTTTGAGACAGGGTGTCACTAAGTTGCTTAGAGCAAAGTTGCTGAGGCTGGCTTTGAACTCATGATCCTCCTGTTTCTGTATTCCAAGTCTCTGTGAGGACAGGCATGTGCCAACACACCTGTCTGCCCCTTCGCACTTTATGTCCACTTCCAGATACCTTTCTAAAGAAGAGCCTGCTCCTTGTGATATTGTACACTGAAGGGAACCTCAGGGATTTTAAGCTCAATGCACTGTTTAAAATACGTGTCTAAATGATGCCTTCTAAAAGTTCTTTGAAATGGGTAGGACTTTCTTAAAACAATTTAAGATAATTAGGTGACTGGATAGAGATATGACTTCCTACTGAAGTCATTGATTTTAAAATCCATCCATAGTACCGGAAGGAAGCATTTGTATTTTTTTTTTAAGAGAGAAAAAGAGGGAGAGAGAGAGAGAATCAATTTTTTATCTGCTTTTTGTTTCACCCACACTTAGTTGTATATGTGGTGCCGGGGTTTGAACCTGGGTCCCTGTGCATGCCAGGCAAGCACTCCAACTACCGAGCTACCATTCCAGCCCCAAGCATTTGTATTTTAAGATGTCTTTCCTGAGTTTACTGAAAAATGCATGGACAATGGGACTTATGCAGATAATAACATTTATGCAGATGAAGATGATAGCACTTAAGCAGATGAAGATCTTAATCAGATTTACCACACCTGAGACATTCTGCAGAGGGTTCCACATATATTTCTCACTTCACCTTCACAACAGCTCCAGAAGGTAGGTAGAATTGTTAATTTCAGTTTATGGACGTGTCAACTGAAGTTTAGAGATAGTAGTAATTCTTTGAAGATCCTACACCAAGTTAGCATCCTGCACCTCTTTCCACTGCTATCCAGGAAAGTATTGCTTTTGCTAAATTCTGGTCATTTTTCCTTGATGTGGGTAGATGTGCTTTTCAACTCTTTTTTGTTTCCCTTTGAACCACCACCTAATGGTTATTGCTATAATGTTTAATAAGCAATGCATTATCGCTGGGCACTGGAATTAATATCATTACTCAAAGACGATAAACCAAAGTTTGCATTTGTACACTGCCTGGAGGTAGAAGCATCAATAAAAGCCTGGGGTGGGAGGAAGAGATGAATGTGCAGACTTGAATCAGAGGCAAGGGACATAACTTGATACGGGGTAATAAGAAATTCTGCCTAGACTAGCAGACTCACACAATCTTTTACCACTCCTAGGCTAAACTATCCAGTTACATTTTCCTAATGTGGCTTCTCTTTCCTTCAGAAAAGTCCTAACCCTGCCCATCACACCCACAACTCATGCGCACCCAACGGTGCCTGGCATGCAATATTCTAGAAGTCATGAGCTGCAAGTCCCTTTGACAAAGCTTGTTTGGAGTCCAGGAATTTTAATCTATATCCATGAGCTGAAGACATTTAAATTAAAAACTTCCAATCAAATTCAACAACAGCCAAAAGAGTGGTGAATGTGAATTTGCAGAAATTAGCCTGCAGCCTTGCAGATGGCAAAGTGACATCTTGTTATTTATGATAAGATAGGAGCAGTGGTGTTACTAAAGGTATCCTTGTTAACCTCATGCAATAAGCAGAACAAAGGATCATTAATGATTCCAGGGCTTATCATGGTAGAATGGGGTGGCACTGATTAAAGAGCTTCTAGATATGCCTTTTGGTGACATTTCTTATTTTGAAACTCGAGTGCAAAAATATGTGTTAATTTTTATGATTTGTGTCCCTTGCTATGCTCTAGCACTGGACAGGAGACAGTTTCCTCATTGTAGTATTTTATGAGGCACAATAAACAAACAATAAACAATGACAACAAGCAAAGAGGCTCTTTCCAGGATCATATGATTAGCTCTGACATTTGGGAAATTGCTTCATTGCTAGAAGTCAATTCCTGCAATTGTAAGCATCTTCCCCACATAAAATTAATAATGTGCTCAGCTTCCCTCCTTCTTTCACTTTATTAGATGAAGACTGGGGGCCCCCCTGCCAGCACACAAAGGCACATTTTTAATAAGATTTTCTCTCTTTATAAAATATATAGAGAAATATAACAGAGCCATGGAGATCTCTGGAAATGTACACATACCCATTCCTTTGTTTACTGAATGAATACCTGTTGAGTACCTACTAAAAGCCAGGCGTTATTCTAGAACCTGAGGACCTCTTGCAGAATATGACAATTGGATAACACACTCTAAATGAACCAAAGTTTGGGTTGTACGTGTTAGGAAGAAATACAGTAAGGCAATGTGGTAGAGAGATGATGATCCTTCCTAATGGGTGGACAGAGCAGGACTCTGGAAAGGTGATAATTTAGCTGAGAGTTCAATAAGAGAGAGCCAGTCATGCAAAACTCTAGAGAAGCAGGAGGGGCAAATGCAAAAGTCCCACATTAGTTGGAACAAGCCTTGTTGATTTAAGAACAGATGAAGTTCACAGGCTGGAGGGCAGTGAGGGAAATTCACTGATGGGACATGAAGTCAGGGAGGAGGACAGGAGCAGGTCAGATGGAGACTTTCAGACAGGACTTGGATTTAGGATTTTACAATGATCAGGAGAGCCACTAAAGGTTTAAAGCCAGAGAATGATGAGTTCTAACTGACCTTTCTTAAATGATAGATATTTGGGGTCATGAAGGAAGAGAATGGACAAATTGTCTTGCACCCAAAGATGCTATTTCCATATAGATCCTAAGGCCCTGTTGTTGCTAGTGTGTGTGTGTTGGGAACTCAGTGCCAAATATGCCACAGTGAAACCCACCACTCTAATTAATATTAAAAAAGAAATCTAAAAAAATTACCAGGTAGAACACACTACTAGTCAGAAAAATCTAGTTTTCTGCCATCAGTATGCTGTGAGATCTTAGGGACTCCATTCAACTTACAAAAGTCTTAGGTTCTTTGTACAAAAACTGTGATAATAATTCTTCCCCAGGCCTTAATAAAAATTAAATGGACATCACACATAATACATCGTAGCACTCTGACCAGTCCATACTATCTGTTCAGGAAATAGTAACTGATGTTGTTACTATTATTAGTAAAATTTTAAAGAAGAGAGGAAAGGATGAGGTGAATGACCAAGCAAATTACCCAGAACATTTAGGCTGAAATATAAGTCTATGGGTAAGAAGAAGGCAGTTTCCATCATCATACAGTCTTCTGTACTCCAGGACCCTGGAGAAATGTCACCTATTTAGTGTTGGGAGCATGATAGAAACTGGACCAAAAAGGATTAAAGAAAAAAACTGGAAACCATACAAATGCTCATGAACTGAAAAATGAGTCAAGAAAATGCGGTGTATTCATGCAACGAAATACTCCATGGAAATAAAAAGGAATGAACTATTGGCACTCCCAATACCATGGATGGATCTCACAAATATATTAATTGATAAAACTAGACAGAAGAGACAGCATGCTAAGTAAATCCATTTACATGAAAGTCATGAACAGGTGACACTAATTGGTGTTGAATATGTGTTATACCCTAATTTTTAAAACATGTCATTTCAGGGAATAAGAATTAGCTAAATAAATAAAAAAGTGGTGACAGCTCTCTTCATGACAACTGTAACCTTGGAAGTCTATTAGTTTCCAAGACTGCATCTCCCTATCAAACAATGCTACCCACACCATCAGCCACAGGAAAGGCAACTACCCCTAGGGACAGTTGCAAAAAAGCTCAACTTAGTAATAGAACAACTAGGAAGCATATCAAACTATAGCCATGACCCAACTCTGGTGATTTCCTGTGCCTGCTTAGTGCCCACCTTTTATTTGTGTGTAATTTATCTGCATTAAATGAAACCTCAAAGGGGCAGATCAGTTCTCTTCTATATTAGAAATACACTCCAAGTACCTGGGTGCGCTATAAAGAATAAAACAGTTACAGGAGGCTGTGGAATGAACAAAGGGCAGAGCACACGTTTAAACAGTACTTTCTGGCATTTTAATAAAGGAAACTCAGAAGGCTTCCAGCATAGAAAAAGAACCTGAATGGATTCATTTTGCTGAGAGAACAGCCCCACCCACAATACAAAAGTCATTAACGTCCATAGTGCTGCATTTAAAAATGCTTGTAGGATAAGATCAGCCAAAAAAATGCCTAGGGCAAATTTTTATGACCATATCATTGCAACCTGAAATTCAAATCGGAAGACTAGCTAGAAATACATGCTCACTAGAACATTTCAGAGTTTTTCTGCATCTATCTCAATGATAAATGGTAGCAAAGACAACCTTATTTTCCTGGAAAAACACTATCAAATAATAAAACAATTCAGGACAGTTTTTGCAAAGTAATAACAAGTCATACATAATTGATTGCCTTTAGTCTTCATCTCTGAGTATTACAAATCACAGTTACTAGTGCTTGAAAAAACTTCCATTCGAGACTCAGGCTGCCTGAAATGACTTTAGCACCTGTACTGTGCTCTTTACTGCACTGTTGTTTAGTGAAGTTCTCATTTCCAAAAATGCTATGCCCTCCCTCTTCTGCGTGTTCACTCTCTATCCCTGATGGTGGGCAAAGAGTAACCTCTTCTAGAAGTGAATTGATTTGGACTTATGATCTCACCTCAGGCCTGAAAAGGAATACAAACCACCTAGGGAGATAAAACTCACTCCTGTGAAATCATATCCTAACTCCCTCCATTAAAACTCTAAAATTGCCCTAAAAGCAAGAGAGAAACACTAAAATTATACCAACTCTTTGGCTTACCAAACACTGAGCAGCTGTGTCCATTAAAAAAAAAAAGCAATAAATAATTCATTCCAAAACTCCCTGTGTACATCTCAAGGCTCACAGTACTGGTTTGTAAGAGGAAGTGTGAACCAGAGCCTGTGAATTCTGGTTTATGCCTTGACCACACAGGAACCATGTCTCTCTGCCTTACCTTACCGCTGTAGGTAAGGCTAACTACACAGACCTGGGTTTTCTAAGACAGTAGCCATAAGCCACAGGTATCCCTGAGTTCTGAGAGCCACTCTTGTCAAACACAAGGAGGGGGCCATGAGAATCTCAATTTATAGCCTGTCAATCAGAAGCACAAGTCAAAGTACCCGTGGTCTGTGACTGGCATCTGAGTGGGAATCAGTCTCAGGGTCTGTGACCTCAACCTGTGGGATCTGATGCTACCTCCTAGTAGATAGTGTCAGAGTTGAATTGAATTGGAGGACACCCAGCTGTTGGCGACTGCAGAATTGATTGCTTGCTTGGTGTGTGGAGAAAAAAACCCCACATTTCTAGTGTGAGAAGCATGTTGTGAGACTACAAGAAAAATTGAGCTTGGCTTTAGTTTTTTTTCCCTCTATATGGTCAGATTGGGCTAAACAAAACATATCATTAAATTAATTTTATCCTCTTTTATTTAGCTACTTAATTTTTTTTTAATCACTTGTGTGGTTCACATTGTATTTCATTTGGATGTGGCTTTGATCTAGGCAATTCTGAATTGCTATAAGGAGTATGAGTCTCTCCAGGGGGAACAGAAAATTAAAATCTTCACAGTGCACATAGACAAGTTTTGTTATGTCTTAAAGGATGGAGAATGTGGAGAAAGATGCAGCAATATAATCACCAAGTGTATTACATGTTTAATTAGCTTAAACTCTCCTAAACAATTACGAAAAGAAAGAGAAAAAGGCATAGCATAGTATCTTATCCTCCTGAGACAGAAATGAGATTGAAAACGGACTGTGAAATCAAACCACCTCAAATTTGAATTCTACCTCTAGCCTCAGTTTTCCAAAATGTAAAATGGACAGCACATTTAGAAAATTAAATAAGGCAATGTAGACCAAGTATTTAAAGTAACATCAGTCACCACTGGGAATGAAGAAGGTTTTAAAATTGGAGACATGGAGCCAGGAGCTGGAGGCACATTGAGAATGTTCATTAGAAAGCTGGGTCTCTGAGCCCAGAGATCAATAGACAGGTGAATAGGTGAAATCACCCTAGCAAGTATACGTAAGAGAGATTGCAAACTGAACATCACAACCAGAGGGTAGGTGAGAGGGAAAATGAGTAAAAGGAATGGGGAGGGAATAGCCTATCTCAACCTCCCAACTCCAGTCAACTGATACCATGATGGAATAATAATCATTCAATTTTTCAATCTGGCAAGACACTCTAAAGATCCAGATTTTTTTTTTAAGAGAGAAGGACAATGAGAGAGAGAATTAATTTTTATTTAGTTTTTCACATGGCTTTCGTTGCTCTGACACTTAGTTGTGTATATGAGCGCTGGAGTTTGAACCTGTGTACTTGCACATGCTGGGCAAGCGCCGTAACCACCAAGCCACCGCTCGAGCCCCAAAGATCCAGATTTTTAAATGTTCAGAATACACACACACACACACACACACACACACATAGATATACATATATAGAGAGAGATGATGTGGGCAATGTGGGGGTAATTCTGGTTTAAGAACAAATGTATATCACATTGTTACCTTACATGCATTTATGATTGTACAATAACTTAACTCAATAAAAAATTAAAAATATATGTACATATGTACACATACATATAGATTTTCTTTTTATTCCCAGTAGAGCCCACTGAAAATAGTTTAATACATCTGTTGCCTTGAAATTCAACAAGGTAACTTGTTAGACTACCGTATGAAAGTTAACAGGGATCTCAAATGAAATTCCCTCCAGCCTCAACACATTTGAGCTGCCAAACCTGGAGAGGGAGATTTACTTCTCTCTCATCTCAGCACCAATTGCCATAAGAACACAGTTGCTGTGGCTACAACCGTTCCAGTGGTCTCTCTCTCTGCCCAGATCCTGACCTGGATGCTGTGCAGAATGCTTCAGAGAGAGGTGCAGAAGCACTTGGACTCTTTGCAGGAGATATGCAACATAACCCAAGGTGCTACTCTAGCTATTATTCACTGACTACTTTAGGTCTCTCTAGAATATTGTGTTTCAGTTACAGGCCATCTCAAGCTACCTATTTTGTTTAATAAGTTATCACAGTGTGTAAATGTGTACAATCTATAAACCTGGAAGAACTGCCTTGAAAAATAATTTTTAAAATATCACTTAAAAATAAATACAAGTGGTCTCTCTGTAGCTATCGTAAGGAGTAAAGGGATTTATACCTAAAAAATTAAAATTACAGTAGCGACTCCCTCCTCAAGTAAGTGGTTCTTAGGAAATGCATTTTAAAGAGGATGACTTTCCAGTGAACACTTTAATTTTAATTTAACCTTCCCAGAAAATGAAGTGCTTTGTGTAGATTCTTTTAGTTTTATTTAAGGCATAAAAATTAGTTCTGAACTGTGATAATTGTGGGCTTAGGAATGTAATCATTCCAAGCACCACTTCTGACTTGCTTATAAGCCCTACAGATCTGGAGTTGCTGTTTATTGCTAATTCAAAGTTGGCAAGTTACTTAATTGCAAAGCTCAACTTAAAGTCAGAGTGAGATGGAATGGTTGGAGGTAAATTGTGCTGCTTTGTTTTCAACAGGTTACCCAAAGCCATGATGGGTGATGAGATGCAAGGTGGGTTTCTAGCTATATGCTTCTCTAACTATAAATCTTCATTTAAACAAGGTAATGAAATATGCTAAAGGTAAAGGATTACATTAAAGTAGATCTTCACGTTTGGAACCATCCACAGATAGGATAACAAGTTCTTATCATCCACATTTATAATCTAGGTCTTAATTATGACATTTTGCTGCTGCTATGAGGACTCAACCTAGATACCGTTACTTATATTTTACTTTTTAAAGGAAAATAAGGGGGCCAAAGCCTTGGCCATGAAAAACTTTGATTTCCATTATAGAGTGTGTGAAGTATATATGCCACACTTTCTATATCTATTCATCTGTTTATAGACACCTAGGCTGGTTCCAGAACTAGGCTATGGTGAATTTCACTGCTATAAACACAATAGAGTTTTACTCAGTAATAAAGAAGGTAAATAGATGGAACTGAGGAACATCATGTTTAGTGAAATAAGTCAGACTCAAAAAGTCAATGGTTGAATGTTTTCTTTCAAATGCAGAAATTAGAGAGAAAGAGAATATTAAAAAGGAGCACAATTCCCATAAAAATAGACAACCAACAGAGTAGAGGAAGGGGGTCCAAAGGGAGGGTGGTGGGAGTGGGAAAGGGAAGTTACCAGGGAATGAGATTCATCAAATTATGTTGCATACATGTACAAACATAGCATAAAGAATCCCACTACTGTGTATAATTGTAATACCTCAATAAAAATGCATATTGTAAACTCTAGAGCAACCACCAAAACATTTTAAGAAAGCTGCTGTGCTAAAGAAGTTGGTAAAGTCTTTCTAAACATTTTAGAATTATATGTTTGAATCTATACCACCATACATATATTTATATGATATCAACATTGACCCAAGTGTTGTATGTCAGATTTTCTTCTATAATAAAGAGGTCCCTTGAAATTATTTAAGATAAATTAATTCCTCCTTAAGTATGGAGGCCTTTGAGCCTATATTCCCTTGAATAAAGTTATCATATTCACACCCCACTCTGCCTGAAAGTTGTGAGCATTCAGATATGGAAATAACTGAAAGATAACTTAATAGGGGTGGAAGTATGACTCAATGGCACAGACTTCACCTGCTTGTTGGAGGCCCTAGGTTTATCCACAACATTGCAAAAAATTTAGTATTTAATTATAAATAAAAATTAAAAAGAAAGATAACTAAATGAATACATGTTTGATATATGTTTTGTGTAGTATCATTAACACTTTTCAGTAATTCACGAAACATAAAATGTTCATCATTTACCTCTACTAAGAACTCCATTTGCAAAACCAATATAGAGTCCTTAACTGCCTGATTATTTTGTTTCTCCACAATATGGAGTAGAACAAACTATACTGATGAATGAATGGACAAAGAAACTGGGATGTATATGCATAATGGAGTATTATTCAGCCATAAAAAATGAAATCCTATATTTAAGACAACAGAAATGAGTAGAAAGCACTGTGTTAAGTGAAATAAGCCAGGCAAATATCACTCATTTTTAGAAACTAAAAAAGGTGACCTTATAGTAGTAGAGAGTAGAATAGTGGTTAGTAAGGGTTGGGAAGGCAGACAGCAGATACAGAAAGGTTGGTTATCAAATACAAAAATACAGTTAGAGGGGCAGGAGTGGTGGCTTAGCAGTTACAGCACTGGCCTGGCATGTACAAGGATGCAGGTTCAAATCCCACAACCACACACACAACTAAGTGTCAGAAAAACAAGACCCAGATGAAAAAATGGAGGTGATTCTCTTTCTCTATCCCTCTCTCTCCCTAAATTTTAGTTGGGTGGTGGCACACACCTGTAATCCCAGCAATTCAGGAGGCTGAGACAAGAGGATCACAAGTTCAAAGCCAGCTTCAACAAATTAGTGAGACCCTAAGCAACTTAATGAGACCCATTTATTAAAAAATAAAATGGGCTGGGGATGTGACTTAGTGGTAATGTCTTTGCCTTCAATCCTCAGTATCAAATAAATAAATTAATTTAAAAAATCTTAAAAGAAATAACAGCCTCTGTCTAATTAATGCTGTGAAGATCACAAAGTACTATTAGTCTCAACTGAATTAAAACTAATGTGACTATTAGACAAATTTTACTTTATTCGTTTGGAATAGGAAGAAACTGAGGCTAAAATAATATCAAGGGAACATACCCCATCATCAAATGCTGATATTTTTTGGATAATTTTTATTTTTGATTGATGCATAATATATTTATGAGTTACAGTGCTTGTATGTATTGGGTAGTGATCAATTCAAGGTAATTAGCATATCCATCATTGCAAACGTTTATAATTTCCTAATGTTAAATGTATTCAAATTCCTCTCTTCTATTCTGAGACACATACTGCATCACTGTTAATAATATTATGGCCCTACTATGCCATAAAACACAAGAACATATTCGTCCTATCAAACAGTAACACCAATGAAGAGACTGTGAACAACTCACACCACCTGGTGAACACTAGCCAGCAAGACCAGCCAGCATTTTCCAAGAACATACTTTGGACACTTGAACTTTTAAAAACAGAGAGAGGGGAGGAAGGAAAGAAGGGAAAAGGGAAAAGGAAAATGGGGGAGATTTTAAAAAGTAAAGTATATTTTGTACCTCTAAGATATTAAATAGTTCCCATGCAATCAATAAAAACTGGAAAAGTAAAAATAATAATAATCAAAGGGAGATCAGTAGAAGAAAGGGACCAAGGGGAAGGAGGAGGTGAGGGAGTGGGGGAAGTGCAGGGGAGGGATATTGACCAAATTATATTGTTATATTGTGTGCATGTATGAATATGGAACAAAAAACCCCATCATTAGGTACAACTATAATGCAACAATAAAAATGTGGAAATGAAACGTGTGTGTGTGTGTGTGTGTGTGTGTGTGTGTGTGTGTGTAAGGGGTGCTACATGTTGTAACATTAGGGAAATATTTTTTAAAGTATTTGGAAGTGATATCCATTTGTACTGTTAATAAACTGGCAGGATTAAAGATGTTAAGGATGAGCTTGGCAGGGGTAGCATATGCCTGTAATCCCCAGTGGCTCAGGAGGCTGAGGTAGGAGGATCACAAGTTCAAAGCCAGCCTCATTAACTTAGTGAGGCCCTAAGCAACTTATCAAGACCCTGTCTCAAAATTAAAAAAAAAAAAAAAAAAAGAAGGGCTGGGTATGTAGCTCTGTGGTTAAAAACCCCTGGGTTTAATCCCTGGCACCAAAAAATAAAAAAAAAAAGTTACATATGCTTTTTTTTTGAGCAAAAGTCTGTCAACATTGTATTTTTTCTTTCAGAATGTTAACCGCAAATGTGCATTTAGTTAACCTCTGTGAGAAACAAAGGTTCCTAATTGAATTAAAGTTTATTTTTAGCAACACCCTCCGCCCCCTCTAGCCCATCTGAACCGTAGGGCAGTTCAGAAAGAAACAGGAGAGCTGATCTGGCTCCTTTCACACGCATCTTTTGGGGAAGAACCCAACATAGTTTAAAATGTGATCTGAACATGAATTAAAATGTTATCATTGACTTTTAAGAAAAGACTCTCAACAGAAATGGTAAGTGTCGCTACCTCAGGCGTCCCTGAGGGCAGGCGGGATGGCTCGGATAGTTGAACTGTCCCCCGGGGGCGAGCAGGAAGGTGACTGCCCCGGCCGAAGTCTGGGTTCCCCTCTTTGGAGACCCCCTCCGTCTAGGCCGGGGAAATGAGTCAGCCACACACAGCTGATGGCAGCTCAAATCCGTTTTTTACCAAGGCACAAGGGTTTTTATAGGGAGGGGAGACGGCCAAGGAACCAATGGTGAAGCGGCAGACCGCTTATCCCAGCCAATGAGGGGCTGTCATGTTGGTGTTGCAGTTTAAAGGGTACGGAAAGAAAGCGGAAGCAGCCCTCAAGCGCGCGCTTTTTTTGCGCTCTTTTGCTCAGAGCGCGCGGAGCATGAAAGAGGAAGCTTAAGAGGAGGAGGAGACGTGTCATGGCGGCCGGCGCAGCGTTTGTCTTTTGCACAGTGCCTGACAATAAGCATTCCTAAAGCATTTCCACTTTTATTAGGCTTACAGAAATTCAATGTACTGGTATCTTTACATGCACATTTACTGAATAAAATCAAACGCCTTTATTATTCTTTTTAAAAGGTGCGGTAAGTTTATATAAGTGGTTCCCATGATTCAGGTACAGAAAAGTTTAAACAAACAAGCAAAGCACTGATTTTAAGTGCAGGGGAGATCTCCACATTGTTCATTTAGAGGCACTGTGGGAAATAAAGAGATATGTGAAAGAGTGAGCAGTTCGTAGTGGAGGTGTGTGTGACTGAGTAACATGCAAACCCCTGTTTGCACATTACAGTCAGCTGGTGACCAAGAAAACAAGCTTAAAGATAATGGCAGTGCCACCACTATGCTTCTGTCCTAAAGCTCCAAATTAAGTGAAGAAACTCAGACTAGGTGCCACATGACAACACAGTGCCAGGAAGCATTCGCTCAGCATGCAGGCCCTGAGTATTAACAGCAACTGCAAAACATGTGACTGCGGACTTGAGGAAACTTTAGGAAGCAATCATCTTCAGAGCTGGCTGTGTTTGGTGACAGCTCTGCATAAAAACAGATGCTTCCAGAAATGTGAAAGGATTCTAACTCATGGTTCTCAGGTTATGGATTGCAAAAACTGGTGGGAAGTACATAACATCCTAGCTTTTTATTCTCCAAAGTGAAGATTTTAAAACAAACGTGATTATCATCTAGCTTGGTCATTCAATAAAGAAAAAGACATCGCAATTCTAGAAGCAGGAAGAACAAGATTCCTTTACAATGCACAATTCTAGGTAGAAAAAGACAGTTAAAAAAAAAAACTTGCAAATGACTTTTGAAACAGGTTGGGTTCCCTGGGATACAGATTCGCCACATTTAGCCTGAAGAAGGTGTTTTAGAGCAGAGTGTTTTCATCAACATGTGTGGGAGTGAGGGGAAGGAACTGGACAAGGAAGAAGGGCTGGACAGAAGAAGTTCCAATGGTAGCTCCTTGGTGAAAAAGGAAGACATGGCTCCCTTAGTTCTGTCAGGCTGGAAAAACAAAATATCACAAACCAGGTAGCTTGTAAGCAACAGAAATCTATTTCGTGGTTCTAGAGGCTGGGAAGTCCAAGATGAAGTACCAGTAGATTCCCCATCTGGTGAGGGTCTCCCTCCTGTCACAGGTAACACCTTGCTGTGTCCTCACATGGTGGAAGGGACTAGCTATCTCTGCAAGGTCTCTTTTATAAGGGCACTAATATTCAGATCATAGCATAGATGCCCTGTGTCTAGTCGAGAAAGTAGGGGCCTTTTTACCCGTACAGTGATCAGTCACATGGGCATAGGCCAGCTCACAAAGGAAGCATACTTTTGGGAGACGGCTATGCAGGCGGCGCCTCCAGCAGGTGGGATAGATAACAGTGTTTTATTCCAGAAGGAGCAACTGTGCAATGTTCCACAGAGTCCATGCTATATTTCTGTTCCAGATTGATTAAAATATTTTTAAACCCTGACTTTAAGGGCCAGTCATTGTTAAGTTTGTAATCTTAAAGAGCTACTGTAATACAAAAGACATTTAAGACATAACAGTAACACCATGAAGAGGTCAAAACTTAAAATGCTCACACTGTGCATCAGATAACATCAGAAAATTCAATTGTTTTCCTATTTCATACCAAAGGGCTTCTTAACTAGCAGGTCTGCTGACTGATTCTAGGGCAGGATGGCATAGACTCATTTTTCTCTGCTCCTTCCCTCTAAATACAACCAAATACCCTGGAAATTAGTCAACAGAAAATGTTAAAAGAATTCTGAAACCTGGTACACTGGCTAGGGACCTTAGAATTTGAAGTTCCCTGAGATTTTCTGGGTTTTTTGGAGGTTTTTTTTTTTTTTTTTTTTTTTTTTTTGGTCTGTTTGTAAACTGAATTCTGGAGAGGCCAGCAACCCCAAAGCAAAAAGAGGGCAAGGTTGCCTCATCTGGCCAAACAACAACAACAAAAGAGCAGCCCAATAGGGAACTACTGGGGATCCACAATCCCCATTCCACAGCCAGGGCCTTCCTCACCATATACCTGACAAAAGAATAGTAACTAGAATATATAAAGAACTCCCAAAACGCAACAGTAAAAACCAACGATAAACAGCAACAAACAATCCAATTAAAAAATGAACAAAAACATGAAGCTCTCTCTCATTGAACATCATACGCAGGTGCTAGGCATATGAAAAGCACCATCACACATTACAGAAATATAATTAAAAACACAGTAAGATACTCCTACCACATGCCCATCAGAATGGCTGCAGTAAAAACAGTAATAACACAAAACCCGGTTCACATGCAGAAAAACTGAATCTCTTATACAGTGCCGATAGAAACGCAAAATGATACAGCTATTCTGGAAAATAGTTCGCTAATTCCTTTTACAACTAAAATAGACATCATACAACCAAACAATTGCACTCTTATACATTTCTTCCCAGAAGGAAAAAAAAAAAACATTTTCACAGAGAAACTTCAACATGAATTTTCATCGCAACTTTACTTGTAACATTCCAAACCAGGAAATTATCCAAATATCCTTCAATAAGTAAATGGTTAAACAAACTGTGGTGTAACCATAATATAGAACATTGCTCAGCAATGTAAAAGAACAAAACATTGACATATACTTGGATGAACATCAAGAAAATTATACTGAATACAGAAAAAAGGCCAATCTCAAAAGAATATAATTGCATGATTACATAATATTGATGAAATAATGATAATTTTAGAGATCAAAAACAGATTAGAACCCAGCTGTACCACTCCTCAGTATTCATGCTAAAGAATTAAAAATAGCACACCACAGCAATACATGCATACCCATGTTTAGAGTTGCACAATTCACAAAAGACAAACTATCGAAACTACATGTCCATCAATGGATGAACAAAAATGTGCTTCATATATACAATGGAATTTTATTCAGTCATAAACAAAAACGAAATTATAGCATTTGGATGAAACTTGAGAGTATTATGTTGAGCAAACCATACTCGGAAAGTCAAGACTCACATGCTTTCTCTCATATGTGAAAACTAGAGGGGGAAAAAAAGGAAATGGCAGGTGTGGATGTGGATCTCATGGAAACCAAAGGGAGACCAGTACAGTAGAGGAAAGGAACCAGGCGAAGGGAGGAGGAGAGGGAAAAGGGAAATACTAGGGAATGACATTGATCAAATTAAACTGTTGTATACATGAACAAATAATACACCAATAAAAATATGGAAATAGGGTTCAAGATTAAGAGAAAAAAACACATTGGATGGGGATGCCTATTACCATGAGGGTGTCTTCTACTGATGACACAGCAAACTATGCTAACAGTGGCTGTGATTCATGAAACTACCCATGTGATACAATTGCACAGAGCTACAACATATACAAACGAGTACCTGTATAACTGGTGAAATCTGAATAACCCCTATGGGTTGTATCATTGCCAATTTCCTGGCTTTTTTATTATACTATACTTAAGCCAGATATTAACATTGGGGAAGCTGGGTAAAGGTTACACAGGATCTACTTGTATATTTCTTTGTTTATTTCTATGAATCTACAATTATTATAAAATTTAAAGAATTTTTAGATTGACAAATAATACTTGTATATATTTACAGGGTACAATGTGGAATTATTAAATCAAGCTAATTAACACATCAAATTTCCCTACTTATAATCTTCTGTGTTGAGACATTTGAAATCCACTCACTCAGCAATTTTGAATTATAATTATTTATTATCATTATAATGCTGAACAATTGAGCTCAAAAATTTATTACTAATCAAAACTTTGTCCCATTGACCAACATCTACCCACTTCTTCCCTCTCCCCGCCTACCTCATCTCTTGTAGTCATCATTTTATTTATTGACACAATTTTAAACACATTTTAAACACAATTTTAAACACAATTTTAAACATTTATTGACACAATTTTAAATTTCATTGTTTTAAAATCAGACCTGCTGACTAAATGGGGTAAATATTCCTAAACTACTTTCTTTGCAATTTGCCCAGTATCTGCAACTATCACTGGAAGCGGATCACAGACCCAGGTCAGTGCCCACACCTTCAATAAGCTCTGCTATTCTCAGGCCCAGTTCCCTTCTCCATGCCCCTTCCCAAGCTGCTTGGCTGCAATCCCCTCAGTGGCTGAGTAAACCCTATGCCAATTCCTGGGCTGCCCTTGAACTCTTTCTTGGCCCTTGCCCACCTCTCCTGTAGTCCCTCTTTCCAGGTCAGCTGCTTCAAGGACACTGCTGAAAGGAGTTTTGTCCCTGTCCTCCTCCCTCAGACATAGACCGATTTCAATTGCTGTTGGCATTTTGCAATGATGAGTTAAAAAATAAATAAATAAATAAATAAATAAAATAAAGCATGGCAGAAGGGCCTTAGATTTTTATATAAATAATTTATTGTATATAAATTCTCCCTAGAGAAATCCATATCAGCCTACAGAGAATGTCTTGCTCTCAGGGGAGCCATGCCATTTGTCTATAAATTCAGCACTACTGATAGCCATTTACAATCTGTAGAGAAAAAAAATAAAGGGAAACACCACACTGTTATTACTTTGTGAGATTAAGAAACTTATTCTAATTTTTAAATTTTCTTTTTATTTTACAAACAACTTCAAAATGTAGCCAAGGAATTGGCCAAGCACTACAAATTTTTATCCTTTTGATATTTAAACATATCAAAACTTTAGTGATGAAAGCCCTTTATTTTTAAAAATCTGTTAATTCTAATATTCAATTATAATTTGCATTTCACTATGACACTATATGCCCTTTTAAATCTAAAGCTGAGACTGTTCTAGTACTGATTTTCCACTGCTTATTGTTGTTAATTGAAAGGTAAAAACTGTAACCAGGATTTCCACAATCAGGCTTTCGAAGTAAAAAAACAAACAAACAAAACACATCAATATCCAGTAACGGAATATTTTGAAACAAATTTTAATAAGCAAAAAAGTCAGAAGAGAAAAAATGTTCTTTATTATTTTCAAATTGAAACCAGATCAGTATATCCCACTGAAAAGTGATAATTGCCCTTGCCTTCCAGGCATCTAACCAACTTTTCTCCTATAGCAGATGCTAAAGAAAAAAAGGTCAGGCTTGTACATTTCTGTAATGTTTACAGATATGACATATCAACAATATAGTGTTTGGGACTTTTACAGATGCTAACATCAAGAAAAAAATGTGCTCTGTCCATGTATTTGAGTACTCCCTGCAGTTCATCCTCATCCTTGGGGTTGGGCAGATTGGTCATTAAATGACTGCTATGTATATTATTATGGTTTGGATATGAAGTATCCCCCTAAAAGTTCATGTGTCAGAAAAAGCAGTAATGTTCAGAGGTGAAATATTTAGATCATCAGAGCTATAACTTTATCAACAGGCAAATGTATCAGATGGACTAATAATTTGAAAGGATTACTGGTGTTAGCTGTAGGCAGGCGGGGTGTGGCTGGAGGAAGTAGGTCACTGGGATCATGCCCCAGGGGATTATATTTTATCTTTGGCTCCACACTCTCTCTGCCTCCTGGGTGCTACTTTAGTCTGCTTTTTCATTGCTGTGACCCAAGGACCTGACAAGAACAATTTCAGGAAGAAAAGTTTATTTTAGTTGGATCATGGGTTCAGAGGTCTTAGTCCATGATGGCCAGCTCCATTCCTCAGGGCTCAAAGTGAGGCTGAACATTACGGCAGAAGGCATGTGTCCAGGGAGCAGAGTAAGAGACTCCAGGCCAGACACAAAATATATACCCCAAAGTCACGTCCCCAAAGACCCACGTCCTCCAGCCACACCCCACCAGCCTACACTTACCAGTTAATCCCCATGAGCTGACTAACTCACTGATTGGGTTAAGGATCTTTATCCCAATCATTTCACCTCAGCCTTTCTGGATTGTCTCACAAGAGCTTTTGAGGGATACCTCACATTCAAACCATAACAGGTGCCATGAGCTGAGTGGCTTTTCTTTGCCATGCCCTTCCATCATGATGGTCTGTCTTGCATTGGGCCCAGATTAATGGGTTCAAAAGATATGGACTGAACCTCTGAAACCATTAGTCCAAAAAGAACTTTCCATCCTGTAAGCTGTTCTTGTTGGGTATTTTGGTCACAGCAACAGCAAGATGATTGACACACATATTATACATAGAGATATATTTGTGTGGAGGGCACAGAAATGAAAAAGAGTCCCTACCCTAAAGAAGTGTAGAATAAAGTATTAGAGTCACATGAATGCTATGCAAATGAAAGAACTCACAGTTTGCCTGTGGTGAAACAAAAGTCCTTAACATTATCTGAGATGATACAAATACAACTTACTAAGGGAAATATGAGAATGAACTGAACATCTTTCACTCCCTAATCAACTGTACCAGCATCCAGCCAAGCCACTCCAATTAAACTGTGTGCCTGGTATGAATGTGCAGTTTCCAAAAAAAGTTCCCTTGCTTCCCCTCTTCTGTACAGTCAGGATCCCAGCAGGACACAATGTCCCACTCAAATTAGTATAAATTGACTAGGGTTTAATAAAGGGACTACTCATAAAACTTTGGGTAATATGTAGGGAAACCTGAAAGGATATCCAACACCGTGGACCTATTATCATCCCTCAGTCGAAAAAAGAGATGGGAAAGGAACAGACAAGAACCCCAAAGAAGAAAGTCTGGTAGAGAAGTCAACCTCAATGAGAGCTCTCACCCTTGACAGAAGGATGTAGTCAGCCCAAGGTGGCCTCACAGAGAGGGACCCAGGGAAGCTAACACCCTGACCTCACTCTCCTCCCTTTCTCTAAAACTTCTCACCCAATGGCAAGAAATCCATTGATGAAGGCCATTTACATAGCAGGTGGAGAAAAACAGAGTCTTGATTCCTATTAGTCAGAAAAATCAAACTGCCCACCGCAGACAGTTGCTATGAAAAGTAAATGACACATGGCACAGTAGAGACTCAAACACACCTCAAACGTAGTTGTGAATGAGATATATAAGTTATTAAGTACGTTAGGTTTTTAATTATGCTACTTAATTGTACAATTGGACACACCTCCTGTCATTTCTCCCCACATGAAAGGCATAGAGAAGAGCCACTATTTCCTGGGTGGCTGCTATGCCTGCAGCAGAGTGTTCAGCATTTGCTATCCATGCCATCTCATTTCATTCTCCCTAGGAAGAAGAGGGAGGAATCATTAAGCCTATGGGGAAGGTGACGAGATGAAGCTCAAATACCTAGCCGAACTCAGACTGGTCACATTCCAAAGCCAATTATTTCTCCATTTCTTTATGTGGTAAGTTGTAGATGGACTGAGTGTCCACATCAGAACGTTTTTTCATCAAATTGAGGGGAATTTGAGGAAAATGTGCTAAGGGTAAAGCATCCACCTCAGAGTTTCCCACATAAAAGAAAATCAATAACTGGCTGATAAGCAGGACAAGAAAGAAGTTTATTGTGATATGACGGTGACAAGAATGGCTGCAGTGATGGTGGGGCTGATGGCAGTGAGGGTAATGCAATAAACACCTCATCTAAACTCAGAGCTGAAGATCTTCAAAAACAGTCACCAAGAAAACCCCCAAAGTGGGAGTGGCCCTACTCCCTCTTACCAGCTGTGTCTGTCCACGTCACCCACCCACGTGGTTTATGATCCGAGGCTGTGCAAGAGAAGGGCAGGCAAGGGAAAGGAAGGCAATAGAGCACCACAGCTCTCGGGTGAAAAAGTGGGGAGCAAAAAGAACAGTCACCACTCTGCTTACAATAGCTTTTTTTTTTTTTAAATAAAGTTTGGCTAATGTCACATCTGAAAATAAAGGGCTTGGTGAATATGCCCATGGCAGAGAGAGTCTTAAAGCAGGTTCACTTATAAAAGGCCAGGGTTAATGGAATAATTGTGGTGTTGAACATCTTCTTCATACAGATTCCTGCTTACAAATAAGGGTTTAGATATTAAACTGCCAAAAGTAGATTCAGAAGGCAATCTCAAGCATTATTTTTAGAGAAAAATTTTCTTTTATCATTTCAACAACTGAAACAGAATGTTTTTTAAAATTCTATCACAGAAACAGCAATATCAATGATTGTGATAAATGTAAAACAACAAAATATTTCATGAAATTAAAAGTATTTCATGAACCCAAGGTAATAAATATTTTAGGGAAGATACTTCATATTTTTGATTCACATAATAGGCCATAACCAACTTCCGTGTTTAAAATTGTCTTTCTGGGAAAAAAAAATCTTTTAGAAAAAAATTTTTAAAAGGCACTGAAGAAACAATTTTCCAGTTGATTGGAGAAAAAGAATCCCAAAAGTTTTCCAATTAATCATATTTGAAGAAACATATCATGCATCCAAATAAATATATACTATAAAGATTCTGTCTTTAGATTGAAATTTTCAGCAGTAATTTAGCAAAGTTGAAACATTACTCAAAAAATGTGTAAAACACACAGTGAATAAAGTGTCTTCACCCTGCCCTCCAGAAGATAACTACTTTTACAAATATACAGGATAAATTCGTAAAACTACACAGTACACGGTTTCAAAATTTATTAGACTAAGCCATTGATATTTTTGACAGAAGAGAAGGAGGCACGTAAGGAAAAAGGAACATCAAAACATATCCTCCAGTTTGAGATATATTTTAAAATTTACATTAATGTACTTAATATTTTAATATCAAATGTTGCCTCTTTTGTCTCATTCTTAACAGCCTATCATAGAAAAGTTCATTCTGTCTGATATGGTTCATGCAAAATCATAAGTTTGAATTCTGTCTTAGTCAATGAAATGTTGTTTTATATTTTATTGTTTTGCTGCTTGTTTAGTAATCATCTTTGCAGTCTGTCTAAACAATTCTTGGTGCACTGACATTTGCAATAATGTGTTTACATCACAAAGTTAAGAGGCTGTATTCTGTAGCACCCAGACACTTTGCCTACCTCATTTCCTCTTTGGCAAGAGAGTATAATCCTTTTTCATCTGTCATGTTTAATTATCTTTACAGCATTAACAATAGATTACTAAAAATCAATGGAGGAGGAATAGATTAATGAGGCTCCATGAGGTTAAGAAGCATCATATTCCTTTTCTCAGTGAAGATCTATATGAAAACTGCAACTTCATTTTCATAAAGCTAAAATATGAACTCTGTGATTTTCATCTCTCTATCAGTTCTCAGTATCCTATTAAAGACTGATCACAGCACAAAATTCACAATCAATAATTAACGAGGCATTCTGAATCTGCTTTAGAATTCGGGAATGGGAAGGATCTCATATTTCCTTGTGCACGAAGATATGCTATATCACTGTAGAACGTATTCCCATAGTTCAGAGGCTGTTTGTTCATGCCCCACCCAGACTCCTGGGGATCCATTTTACCAATCTGCTATCCCATTCCTTCCCAAAAGTGCTGCCACAAATTCTCCCCAAACAACTTCACTGGGGTGACCAGAACCCTCTCACTTAGAGGTGCCTGGGAGAATTATCGCTATACTTGGCCCCACCCAGGACCCATAGCTAATGACTGCGTAGTGAGAAGGGCAGGTACAAGTCTGCTCTCTTGCCTCAAGGCCAGACTGATACTGTGGTATGGCTCCCCATGGAGACAAATTTCACCTGAAACCACATCCTTAAAAATCACCTGCACACTAATCACCAGTTCTACAGAGCCCAGCCAAAGACATCACAGAAGCAAAGACTGAAGCAAAGGCAGGCACACACGTGGTCTTCCAGTTTGCGCAGATAATCAACAGTAACTCAGACAGTTCATAAAGACCCTCCCTGTCCGCTGGCTTTACAAGCACAGGTTGGGGAGTGGGGAGTCCCATGCCAGCTATGTAATTGTGTGAAGAGAAGTTCCTAAAGGCTCCCAAGTCATATTATCTGCAGAAGTCACTGATTCCTGCTTTGGGGAAGGCTGCAGTTGGCAAGAGCTGCCTTTCTTGGCATGGTCAGGCAGGGCCCTGGCCTATAATTCTCTGGGCAATGGGAGAACAAAAGAAGTCTGGGGCTAGTGGAAGAAAAAAATATGACAAGCTGAGCATCAAAGTATGAACAGCTCTTTGAAAACTCCCTGATAGAGGTGGTTATGCTTGTGCCACAGCTATTGGATTGAGTCTAATGATAAAAGGACAGATCTCCACTTTGTGCTATCAGTAAGGAAAGCTATCAAAACCAAACCTGAATGGGCCTCTCTGTCGCCCTGTAAATCTAACGCAGACAGCTTAATGAGGGAGGAACACTATCTTTTCTCACACTCTAATTTTAGTCACATTAAGAAATGTGGCCCATATTGGCAATTAACTTGAGAGATTAATTAAACCCAATAGTAAGTTCAGTTCCTTCCATGGCGATTTCTGTTATCATGTGATGGCACCAAAATGCTGTGGGCACTCAGCATGTGTTAAATAATAATTACTAAAATAATCGAACTAATTTGGACTTTTTTTTTTTGGTAGAAAACTGGCAGCTAACCTCCTTGGTAAATTAATTCCACAATCTGATATAGCTACTCAATATTTCACAGAGTGTTATTTCTGTCCTCTGCTTTATCACTCTGAAACTCCTAACAAATATGGCCCAATAATTGTGCTTCTTTTCTCAGAAATTTTACTCACCAATTGTATTTAATATATTTTATTGGGTCCTCTGAACATTAAGAAAGCAGCCAATGAGAAAAATTACCAACTTTGAGCCATTTTAAAGAGATGACAACAGGGTCCCATGTACCTCCTTCTAAATAATGCCTGACATGAACATGGGTAGGAATGAGAGACATAGGTGCAGCCAGGGCCTTTGCTCAGTGTCAGAGCTAAGAACCCATGTATTCATCCTTTGTCCAAAAACCTTCTGCTGGTGATCAAATCCAGGACTGGTGAAAGACAAACATGCTGCACCACTGCACCACACCCTTAGTCCATATTGTGCTTTCTTCTCTGAAGAGCTCAAGAGCTTCCCCATACTATCAGATGTAGAATATGGTATTAAGAAATAGGCATCTTGGGGCTGGAGTGGTGGCTCGGTGGTTAGAGTGCTTGCCCGGCATGCGCAAGAACACGGGTTCAAACCCCAGCAACCCACATACACAACTAGGTGTCGGAGCAATGAAAGGCAGGTGAAAAATTCGATAAAAATTGATTCTCTCTGTCTCTCTCTCTCCTCTCTCTCACTGTTCTTCTCTCTTAAAAAAAAAAAAAAGAAAGAAAAGAAAAAAGAAAGAATAGGGGCTTCCCTGGCAAGCACGAGGACCCGGGTTCAAACCCCAGCACCACGTACACAACTGAGTGTTGGAGCAACTGAGGCCATGTGAAAAACTAAATAAAGTTGTTTCTCTCTTTCTCTGTCTCTCTCACTGTCCCTCTCTCTTTATAAAAAAAAAAAAAAGAAAGAAAGAAAGAAAGAAAGAATAGGCATATTCCAACTTGACCAACTGGACAAATGTTAATTAGATTCTTTCATTGGTAAAGGTCAATAAAATTGTTTTTAAATTGAGTACAAGAACATGTATAATCATGTACTTATAGATATAGTTAATATAATAGGTATTATAAAGACACTATGTATGAATAACAAAGAATGCCTTCTCCTGCCTCACTGCCCCCAAATCAACCTACCCAAAGAAGGGATTCCCAAAAGTCTTGCTACCAAGGATTCTATTAGCATTTGAGAATGAAGGATACGTTTTAAATATTCTATGCATCCAAGATAAATAATTAATTTCCTTTTTGGTGTTTTTTGAAAAAAATCTATACTCTTCTGAAATTTCTGATCAATACACGATCAAAATTAGGACATAGTATTGACATATCTTGACAAAGAAAATGTGATATTTAAGTAGCCTCTTCATAGCATTGTTTCAGATCCTCCTTAAGAAATAATAAAAAGAGCTTGAACAGCTTCTATTTTCAGGGGAATCATATGATAAGGTGATAACTTAGATCTCTCCTAATAGACTTAAATGCAAAAAGTTTACATTAACAAGTCTTTTATACAGCAAAAATTTTCATCTACCAGAAGGGACCTTGCTACTAGAAAGAGACAGAAATTTACATCAACCCCCAGTGTCCCAAGAATAATTGTATCACATCACCTGTTTTAGTTAGCTTTTCCATCACTATGACCAAAACACCCAAAAAGAACAACTTAGAGGGGGAAAACTTTATTGAGGGCTTAAGGTTTCAGAATTCTTAGTCCATAGAAGGCCAATTCCACTTTTTCTGAGCCCAAAGTGAAGCAAACCATCACGGTAGAAGGGCCAAGGGGAGAAAAACTGCTCAGTCCATGGTGTGGACAGGAAACAGTGAAGGGGTGGGGAGGACACAGGAGGAACAACCCTTCCAGGTCTCACTCCCTGACCCATCTTCTCCAGCCACACCCCACCACCCTATGGTTACCATCCAGTCCACCCATTCAAACTAGGATGAACAGATTAAATCACACCACTCATAATCTAGCCATTTCATCTCTAAACATACCTGCACTAACAGGAGCTTTGGGGAATACCTCATATCTAAACCATAACATGACCTGAAGCACAATATCTCTAAGCATATCTTCAATTATTACCCAAAAGGTCTACACTATTAATACACTTGGTGACAGAGCATTGCTATGCTTGCAAAAATGAAAACAGATAATAAACCACTGAATTTTTCATATTTCAGGAACCTTAAGCTTGTAATGATGTAAAATATTTCACTCAACTGACCCAATATTAGTTCATTAGTCCATATTTTTCACTTAGTTTATTATTTATGGCCCATTAGTAATCATAATGGCTAATAACATCAAACTCTTACAAAATGCTTTCATGTAATTATCATTTCTTAAACACAACAATCCTGTGTAATAAGTCTTATCATCCCTATTTTCCAGGTGAAGAAACTAATTTCACTGAGGTTCAGGATCATGAAGAACCTTACCAAATCTGGGTTTACATGTTACTTGGTCAAACTGGACCCAAGGGGGATCAAGCTTCCTATTCTGTTCTGCTAATGATCAAGGAAGATACTATGCAAGTGCATGCACAACAACGTGCTTTACAACCACAGCTGCCTTCAGTCTTGTCAGTACTGAAAGGATCAACACCATGAGAGACATATGTAGAGGCTTTTCTTATATTTCAAATACCAGTTTATTGTGCACACAAAATAAGTTCATCAGTTCTAAGACCAATTTGCTTTCTCATTGTAGAAGAACTGTGCAAGGAGAAGTAGACAACACAGAGAACTGACAGTTTTGCTTAACAGGAAAAAAAACAGCTGGAAAAATATAATCTATGTAATCCAACTGAATTCTCAATGTGTGAATGACATAATGATACCTTTATTGGCACAAAGATATTATTGATGAATTACTGGAAAATGATCTTAATCCAAATTCTATAATTTGAAAATTTTCTGTTTTCTTTAGATGATCCTGTAATGCTTCCTTTCTCTCCAAAACGTAAGAATCTTTAAGTAACATGTTATTGAACAACCAGGAAATCATGTGCTCTGGCTTATTTACTTATAGTTACATTATTAACTATATTAGCTTACAGAACATTCCAAATTGTTTACAATTATAGAATTCCACAAAACTGATTATGAAGAGGTTCCTATTTATGATAAGTCACAAACTAGTTCATCATCACAAAATATTTTGGAACTCGATGTAAAAACCAGATTCCAAGTATTGGGCACTTTCAGTGTCAAAGATTTTGCCTTTTATTGTTAGCTTACTTTGGTATGCAAATTGATCTGAGATGCTCCTTTAGGCATTGGTACCCTGAATCCAGGTAACCAATATGAACATCAGTTATTAAAATCCTCAGAACATAGGAAGGAAGTTAAAACTGATGGCGCTACCCTGGCTATTATGTATCTTTAATTCTTCTTTTAAAAACTTTATAATACATGAGAAAGTGCTCCAAATCACTAGTAATCAGAGAAATGCAAAGGAAAACTACATTAAGATATCAGTCAGAATGGTAAAAATGAAGAATATGAAC
>PVKS010021461.1:0-35176 GCA_004027875.1 Aplodontia rufa | reverse complement strand
ATTCTGGATATTGCAATTATCCCCAGGAGTGCCCCCCCAATTACCCTCCCTTATCCCTCCCTTCCCCTTCCCATTATAACTCTAAAAAAAGTATTAGATTGTAAAGCATTACATTTTATCTGGATTTAACTCATGTTACTAGACCAACATAACACTATTCCTCTGTGATTTTTCTAAGAATAACCTGATACAAATACCTTGAATACCTAGGGCTGAGGAAGAGTAATAAGAATTGTGAAAAATATATAATTAAATGTGACTGCATTTGTGAATACAAAGAAGCCATGGATCAAACAGTTAACTGGTGTCTTCATCTTAGGATTTCTCAGAGTTATACACATGGTAAGTTGCATTGTGAATTTCTAGGAAGGGAATTTGGTGTCCTGCATTTCCCAAAACTACTTAACCACAGATGTCTGTGGAACATCTGTGGGACTAGGAAATGTTCCCAAGGTCACAAAGATGAGAATATGTGGAAATGCGGGATCTGAATTAAGGATGGAGAGAGAGAAGGAAGAGGACAAGAGGGAGACAGGAAAAGTAGAAGAGAAAAAAGGAGGAAGAGGAACATGAAGACCTTCCCCTCCAAAATACAGAGATTTTCCAACATACAAATAATTGTTTCCTCCATTAGCGAAGTCCCCTAGTGTTGGACTGCACGTGCAGGGTGAAGTTGAGCAAACAAAGCCACCTCCTGCTGCTAAACGGGGGTTTGGGGAGTAACCATCCCAGTGGATAAGGAGCAAGCCTATGCTTTTCTGCCAGGTCCAGCTGCAGGAAGCATTACTGGCACTTGATGTTAGGCTGTGATGCTGCCTTTGCGGCAAACTTTCCTTTCTTATCTTGAACAATAGTTCTTACACTGCTCAGAGTTCACTCAGGGAATGAGATTCAAAAAGCAGGTGGCTGTTGGCACCATCACTTGATGATTCTACCAGGACTTTCTTCGGTCACCAAGTCAAAATTAGCATTTTAACCACTAGAAGAAACACTGTATTGTTATTAATACTAATGTTATTATCCATAGCTACCACATATTGAGCATCTTCCAAGTGTCAGAAAAAGTGTGATACAATGTGCACAGTGAGTGTTCAAACAGTGGCAGCAAGATGATTATAAGTTCTCCATCTTTGTCCTCATGACTGCATGACTGTTCACCAACATGCCTTGTGATGAAGGTCACATTCATGTTATTTAAAATGAAGATTAGTTTGGCTCTGGCTCTCCTCTCTCTTTTGCTTCTTTCATTTGAATTGCTTAACAAATCCAAATTCTCAGGACTATTTTTCACATCCCTCAAGGGAAGAACAGGGGAGTCTGGTCTGTGTTGAGTAGTTGTTTTCTGTGGCTATAGCTTTCTGACACTGATACATGGGGCCATCCTCTCAGTCTGGTCCTTTTTAATTATGTCCAAATTCCACATCCTGCTTGGTAATATCCTTGCTGTTTGTTTTAGTTAGCTTTTGCTTTGCTGTGACCAAAATACTTGACAAGAACAACTTAGAGAAGGAAAAGTGTATTTGGAGGCTCAGAATTTTAGAGGTCTCTGCAGAAAGAGAAATGGGTTGGGGTGGTGGGGCAACAGGGAAGATGCACCCATCCAGGACACTCCCCCATTGACCCACTACTCAGGCCATGACCCACTTGCCTACAGTTACCACCTAATCAATCCATGCCAATTAGGATGGACTGGTTAGGTTGCAGCTCTCATAATGCAATCCACATTAAAAGGAACTTTTGAGGGATACCTCATATCCAAACCATAACATTCCACCTCTGGCCCCCTGTTATGTTTTGAATGTGAGGTACCCCTCAAAAGCTAATACGTAACAATTCGGGAAGTCTAAGATGAGATGATTGGGCTTTAAAGGCCTTAACCCAACCAATAAGTTGATCCCTTTATAGGGTAAACAGATAACTGTAGACTGGTAGGGTGTGACTGGAGGCATTGGGGGCGTGACTTTGGGGTATATATTCTGTATCTGGTGTGGAGTCTGCTCTGCTCTACTTACTGATGTGATGCCTTGAGCTCTCTCTCTCTCTCTTCTGCCATAATATTCTGCCTCACCGCAAGCCTGGAGAAATGGAGCCAGCCTTCCATGGACTAAGACCTCTGAAATCATGAGCCCTCAAAATAAACTCTTCCTCCCTAATATTGTTCTTGTCAAGTCCTTGAGTCACAGCAGTGAAAAGCTGACTAAAACACCCCCCAAAATTCTTGTCTATCTCATAATGAAAAAAAGTCAGTCTATCTCCAAGTGTCATAGTATTAAGAGTTCCAATATTGCCAAAAGTCCACTCCAAGTCCAAAGTCTCACCTGAGACTCAAGGGAAACTCTTGGTTGTGAACTCCTGTAAAAATCAAAAGCAAGGTACATATATCCATATGTGTAATACGCATACATACATACAGTGGCACAGAGTAAACATTCCCATTCCAGTTGGGCGTAACAGTGGCATAGAAAGAGGGATGGGTTCAAAACAAGACCAAAATCCAGCCAGGTAAAGAGGTTCCTTAACTCTGCATATAGCATCTAGGTCATTTGGCTGTGAGATGTCATTTCCAAAGGGCTTGCTCAACCCCACCCATTTGCCCATGTTGGTGTGATGCACATGGGCTCTCTTTTAGCCTGGCCCTGTCTGAAGCTAGCCGGTTGTCTCAGTAGATGTTCCACGTTATTGGCATCTCTTAATCTCAGGGGTTTCCAATGCAGCTTCAACTTTCTTCTCACATCTTTAACCATCACATCACCTTAAGGGCTGTTTGCAGTGACTCTGACCCTGCTGCTCTTTGCCTGGCCTCCCGACCCTCCTCTGAAATCTCAGTGGAAGTCTCTATGACCTCTTAACTCCAGCATCCTGCATTCCTGCAGAACTAGCACCACTCCGATGATGCCAACGTCTGCTGCCAGCTTACACAATACCCAGGGCCTCTGGGATCATAGCTGCTGGGGCCTCTGAGTGCTTATGAGGCTCAGCATGGTTAAACAACTTCCTAGGTCCCTGCTGTAGAAGCAGGGTGCCCTATGTTCTCTTTTCAAAAGGATTTTCTCTTCTATACCCTGGAGCCTGTATTGGGTGTATTCCTGAGATGCCTTCAAGGCATCTTTCCTATTGTCTCTTTGTGAAGTATTTACCATCTCGTTAGGGGCTATAATCTCTTCAACAAGCAAAACTTCTTTGGCCCCACTTTACATGCTCCTTTCTAGTCAAATTGTAAGTTTTTAAAAATCCTTTAGCTCTGCTTTCTGTTCCTCATTCTCACACTAAACCTGGATAAATGCTGTCAACCATATCCATGCCACTGACTGAGCACTTGCTGTCTTGAGGTCCTCTGCCAGATTAACTAGTCTATTATTTTTAAATCCAAATTCACACAAAGTCTCAGGAAGTGGGCAAAATGTAACCAAATTTCTTTCCAGAATATAACAGCAGTGGCCTCTAGTCCAATTCCCAATAGAGTCCTCATCTCCCTCTGAAGTCTCATGAGCATAGTCCATGTTCCTATCAGCAGTCTTCTGAGATCCCACCAGAATTAACCTCTGCTTACAACATTCTACAGCTTTTCTAACTTGCATCTCTAAATTTATCAAAATTTCCCCTCTCCCAGGCAAACCAACTCCAAAGATTTCCGAACCATGTGATCGGGTTAGTCACAGCAGTGATCACACTTCTCAGTATCAATTTCAGTTTTAGTTAGCTTTTGCATCACCAACACCAAAATGCCTGACAAAAACAACTTTGGAGGTTCACAATTTCACAATTCTCCACCCAAAAATGGCCAACTTCATCGCTCTGGACCCAAGGTGAGGCAGCACACCATTGAGAAAGGGCCCAAGGGTGGAAAGCTGCTCGGGTTCTGGTAGGGTAGATGCATCCTTCCCGAGCACACCCCAGTGCCTCATCTCCTCCAGCTACAGCTCACCTGCCGATAGTCACCACCCAATCCTTTCAAACGAGGATGAACTGATAAGGTTATATCTCTCACAAACCAATCTTTTCACATCTGAACACTCCTGCATTAACATAGGAGCTTTGGGGGAACTTTTCATATCTAAATCATAGCACTAGTTTAGGCCCCTTCAAAGCTGCAGATGATTTTTTAAAGGAAGGACAATGAAACTTTCCCAGTGTTGTTCTCGGCTAATGGTGCTTCCTCCTGTCTTCAGAGTGAGCCCACCAGCAGACCCACAGGTCATACACTCTACTGAAATGACCTTTCTTGAGTGATCATCTAAGTGCAGGTTCTGAATGTGAATGATTGATCCAAATGTACTCATGAGTAGTTTCTGTGAGGCCACCATGGTATCCTTTCTGCCAGTAGACTTTAGCTATGGCTTCTGTAGACACTGGAAAAAGCATAAAAAAGTTGGAAATCCAAAGGAAAGTCCAATCTCAAGGTCTTTGTGCCCAGAGCCTCCTAGAATTTAATGCAAATGTGCTAACTTCCACCCCAATGATCTTCTCTGTATAGCAAGGGAGACAGCCTAAGTCACAAAGGCTCTGTTAGAGAATTCCCACTAGCTACTGGATGCCCACTACCTCATGTTTGCACAACTCAAAAGGGTCATCATATGAGCAGATCATTTTCAGATCAAAGTGAGATGACTCCACCAGCTTCCAGGCTTTGTTCTAGACAGAGTAGATTTTTAAATGGCAAATCAATAAAAAAATCATTTTTTAATCTACTTAATTAGGTGGTCCAATTCATTTAGACCTCTGTTCTTTGTCTGGCTGACTGACTCTTTCTCTTCCTCTTATTCTCTGAATGTGAGTTCATAACCCTCTGCTTTACTTTTTCCTGTCTCTTGGCATCTGGAATACTAGTCTCCAGCTTCAGCTATATTGGTGACTCTATAAATATTCTGTTACCTGATGTCTATTGGTACCACCTATCAAGATTCTAGCACTTGGATTACAAAATATACTTCATTAGAAAAATAATCTTATCTCTAAATGCCAAACATCTTCACTTGTTTGCCCCCTTTCATTAGAAACTAAATCTATCTAGAACTGAGATTTTCTTCCCCATAGAAATCTACTCTGTTATAGTCTCATTCTTTTACTCAGTGGGGCCAACAGCTTCTTGACCAAACCTCAAGTCTGAGAACATCTTGGACCCTCTTTTTCTCCTACTGCTCTACTTTGGCTGGATTTCTCATCAGTTACATGGGGAAAATAATAGAAGTTACCTCATAGGACTCTTATCAAAAAGAAATGAGTTAAAATGTAAGAAGCGCCATAATAGCTCCTAGTATACAGAAAGCAATGGATGCTGTTATGATTTTTATATTCATGAAACCAAAATTATTACACATGGTGTGATCTAAAACTTTCCTCTGAAGATGTGGGATGGATCCTCCACCTAAAATGTGGTTTGCACATCAAGAAAGATGACACCACACACATTCACCAAGAGGGTATGAAAAGGTCTGTTACATAATGAGGCCTTCTGGGGAGATCAGGGTGACTTCCAAGGAGATCCAAGATGCTTGAAAGAGCAGAACAAGATGACTTGCTTGGAGTTTTATGGTGATTGAGGGTGGCTGGGGTGAGGGTTCCTGTAGGGGGTTTCCCTTCCTATTGGTGCCAAAGAAGGGGCTACTGTTCTTCCTTATCAGCTTCTCTAGATGTAAAGAAAAAGAAGAAAAGGAAGACGAGGCTTAAAAGATGCCTGCAGTGTTAATAAAGTTCATGGGAGACCATTATTTTAACTGAGCTAGGCCCCAGAAGACTAAACCAAACTAAAAATGGAGTCATTTATGCTAAGTACCATTAATCAAACAGAACTCTAAAACAGGCCATTTTTCAAAACCAAACCAAAATGAAGAAAAAGATTAACAGCAACCAATCAGAAGAGGCACAACTTACCTAAGCTGCAGTTGAGAGGGTGTCCGCTGTTTAATCCTGGAAGGAAAGTCACTTTGAAACGATGAGTCCTCATCTCACTCCCTGTTCACTGCCTCCACCCATCAGAACACTCATTCTTTTTTATAGAGTGAGGTGCTGACTGATTCTAGATTTACAAATTACAATCACATTCTTAAAATTAAAGTTGTTATAATTTTGTCCTTTGACAGAAGTCAAACATTTTTTAAATAGTATCAGATTCTATTTCAGAGCTAATAACGCAGACCCCAACCAGTCAGCTACCAATCTAGTCAATTTTTCATTTGAATCATCTTTAATATGTTTCTACTCTCTCCTCTTACTAAGCCTCTATGAATGAAGTTTAATCACTTTCAACGCCATTTAGCACAAAATCTCCTGTTTAATTTTCCTTGGTCTGTGTCTCCTCCGCCTCTTGCCCTCCCTATCCCAATCCCTTTTTGCTAATGTAGTAACTCATATGTGGTTTCCTTCTCACACTGTGAGGTTTAAAGCCTTTGCCTGGTGACATTTTAAAAATATAGTCCAAACTTCTCTCTTGATTCAACCAATGAGGTATATGTGACTTATATAACTTCCCAGACTAGGCCAGCTAAGTCCATGCAATTCTGCCTCATTTTTGTAGGATGCTGCTCTGATGTAGTGGGAAAATTAGGGTCAGGACACCAAGATCTTGAAACAACACTTTATTAGTGACCATGTCCCAGAGGGATAATTCCCAAAGTCTAAGCCCTGAGTAGGGGAAGCCAGGCACCGTTCAAGAAGTCTGCATTGGCCATTTAAGCCTGACCTGAGATGACCTTCTCATAGAGGGTGTGCAAGAGTCTCCTATTGAGGGCCCGGCTTAAGCCACCTGTGCACAGTCAGCATCAACTGGAGCCCTGTATGTGAGTCATCTTGGATACCCAGTCCAATAGAGACTTCAGATGATTGCAGCCTTGACAGGTATCTGACTGCAACCAAATAAAAGACCCCAAGAAAAAACTTCGCAGTGAGCCTTTCCCAAATTCTAACCTACCATGTTGTGAGTGAATTTAATGATTGCTGGTTTACGCCATTAATTTCAAGGTAAATTGCTATGTTGGATAGGAACTGGAACACTCTCATTTAGGCATTAAAAATTATAACTGTCAAAGTAGGGGCTGGTGTGGTGGCTCGGTGGTTACGGTGCTTGCCTGGCATGTGCAAGTATACAGGTTTGAACCCCAGCACCCACTACACAACTAAGTGTCAGAGCAACGAAGGCCAGAATCAATAAAAGTTGATTCTCTCTGTCTCTCTCTCACTGTCCTTCTCTCTTTAAAAAAAAAAAACACTGTCAAAATATTATTTTTTCTAAAAAATTATAAACAAATATAAAGTGAGCATGTGCCCATGTTTAATCTAATTCATTAATGAAAGAAGTTGCAGGTTAGTAAGGATCATTTAAAAGAAAAAACATGTGGGGCTGGAGCGGTGGCTCAGTGGTTTCAGCGCTTGCCTAGCAAGCACAGGGATCTGGGTTCAAACCCAAGCACCACGTACACAACTGAGTGTTGGAGCAACTAAGGAAATGTGGAAAAACTAAATAAAGTTGTTTCTCTCTTTCTCTGTCTGTCTCACAAAACAAAACAAAACATGTAAGACCCCAATGTCTACATCTGCCAAAAAAAGAATGCTGGAATGACGGTTAATGTCCTACAGGGCAATAAAAACCTTAATCTTTGGGGTTGCTTTTCTTCCAAACAAAAATAATTTGCATCTGTGCTGGGAAAATATCTATAAGTTATTATGTTTCTTCACAGAGCCTGTGCCTTAAAACAATAGCAAATAGTGTGTCAAACAATGGTACATTCCACAGAAAATTAAATAATTCTTTGATAGGCCTATTAGACAATGCATTCCAGTATGACAATGAAAGAACACACAGTTAATAATTCGTCTGAGTTTTTATTTTATTTCTTTCTTACTGTATTATTTATTTATTTTGCTGGGGATTGAACCCAGGGCCTCACACATTCTAGGCAAGCACTCTACCAACTGGCCCATGTCCTCAGTCAATTATTTTTCTTATTTGGACATACACCCTGGGTTGAAAACAACCTCTAAATAACCCAGGTACAAATTGGGTAGTAAGAGAGCTTCAGTCTCATGACAGATAGTGGGACAGATTTTTAGGAAAGGTGCTATACTAGGACCTTCAAATCACAATCATGCCATCACCTACTTCCTTCTTATGTTGTGGTTGTCATTTAGCAATATCTGTGGTTGTCAAATAGTATGTGGGCTAGAGGGCTAACTGGGTATTTTTCCATTGGAAATAATGAGAGTTTTAATAGTGAGGCTTGTGTTGGGATGATGTCCTGAATGGTGGATTTTCAGACTCTCTTGAAGTCTCTATCATAGAGTAATAAAGTAATGGGAAATATTTGTATGGAAAAGCAGAAAATGCCCTGGACTATAAGTCCTCCTCCCAAGCTACCACTTCCTACCTGAATCACTTCATCTCTTTAATATTTGCTTTCCTGATCTGCAAAATGTGGCTAATTCTTCTTTTCCTAACTCAGACAGAGCTTTGGAAGTAGTACAGTTATGTTCCCAAGGAAAGGATCACTATTATGGCCTATGTGAAGACACAAATGGTAGGAAAAGAGAAAATCCATTCAAAGCAGATTACTGTGTTGATGCAGCCCTACTTCATTGGTTGGGGGAAAAAAATAATGCAATTGACTCCTACTCGTGAAGTTGCCTGAATAAACATGTTGTTTTGACATCTACTGACAGAGGTTGCTCAGGAAATCCCCTCTTCACCCTAGCAGTGACTCATAAAAAGGGCTCGGAAAAAAATAAAGTGAGCTGGGGAAGTCTCCTGGGGCTTCAGTGCACTGGCTGGAAAACAGCCTCCAGGAAGGGAGGAGTGCTAAGGCAGGCTTTGGATTCACCCAGAAGTGGCTCAAAACCCTGGCCCTGTGAAAGCAGGAAAGTCGCTTTTCCTCTCTGAGTTTCAGTGTCCATCCCCCCAAATGAAGATAATAATGCCTGCTTCAAAGAGCTGATGGGGGATTTGAAGTTGGAGATGGAAAAAAAATCACAGATTTCTTCATGCAAGAGGTCATTAAGGAAAAATTTGAATTCCCATTGACAGCAGAATGTAAAATACATATTTACATAATAAAATACAATCAACGGTGAAGTAAACTACAGCTCTATACACCAGAGTAACTGAATCTTTGCAATTGTATATTGTGTCTCTCTGTGTGTATATATATATATATATATATATACACAAATATATTTAGAATAGACGTGATATATACGTATATTGTATGTGTACTGATGTATATATTAATAGCATTAAAAGATGGGAATAAAATTATAAAAAATCATTTTTACAATTCCAAAAAAAAAAAAAGAAAGATTAAACACAAGAGTTGGTAGAGTTAGGAAAGTGGTTAATTTGGATGGAGGGAGAGAAGGAAAGAACACACAGTAGGTAGGTCAAATGCAGTGTTCTGGTTTTAATGTTTATTGGCAGGTGCAGCAAATGCAATATTTGTTGTTTATAAGTGACATGATGGAAGTCTGTCATGAACTAAGGATTATAATTAATTCAATGCTGTACAATAACAGTACTCGCCTTTCTAGTGTCCTTCTTCTCCTTGAAATGCTTAAAAATAAGAAGACAAAGCCTTTTTTTTTTCCATGTACCTTACTTTCTTTACCTGATACGCACAGTCCTTTGTCCCCTGTCTTCAGTTATTGCTATCATTGCTTTAGGCATGCTGGTGGTCTCTGTCTTTGGACATGGTGTTGCTTATAGTTATTGCTTCTCATTTCTGTAATTGGTCTGGTCCTTTCCAACTTCCATTTCCGACTTCCTTCATGATGTTAAAGAGGGAAAGCAGTAAGATATTAGTTAAAAAAATTCTATAGTACAGAAAAGATAAAGTCAAGACCCCTGAGCCTAAACTCAAGCCCTTTAATCTCACACCAAACTCAGACTGTTCTCTTAACACAATTTGATTCCAGTCCAGTCAAACTGAAAGTCTTGCTGTTCTCCAAAGACATCAGAGCCATTGACACTTGTGTTTCAGCCTATCTGAAACATCACCTTCATCACCTACCTTTTCTTCTTTCAGAACCACACTTTATGTGTCACTTCCTCTGCTAAGTTTTCCTGAATGCCCTGGGAGAGATCATTGCTGCCTCCACCATGCATTACTTGAAAAATGGCACCATTACTACCCTGAACACAGTTACTGCCATCCTCTCCACCCATGGGGCCCTCTAGTGCTGTCTGGAGGCTTTCTACCTACTTAACCTCCAAAGTGTCTGGCACAGACTATGAAAAAAAATCTCCTGAGTGACTGGGAGATTATTATATTAAATATTTCATACCTCTTCCTCTTGCTGGCAACTCTTCCACCGCTGTATGGTGCTGGATGCAAGTGCTGAAGAGATAACTATACAATCCAGGAAGTTTCCTGGAGAAGAGGGTTTTATGAGAAGCCTCGAAGGATAAGAAATAAAGGAAAGGAGGCATCCTTTCTGTTGACTCCATCATTCTTTGATTTTTAAAATTTTAACTACTATCAGTGTACTTATTTCTAAATCCTTAAACATTAAAAAATTTGATTAATAATAATTGTACATATTTATGGGTGCAGTGCAGTATTTCAATACATGTATGCAATGTGCTGTGATCAACTTTGGGTGATTAGCACTTCTATCTCCTTGTCATAATTTCAAACCTTTTCTTCTAGTTATTTATAAAACATATAGTAGGTTATTGTGCTGTAGAACACCAAAATTTATTATTTCTATCTAACTGTGTTTTGGTACCCATTATCCAGTTCTCTCTTTCCTTGGCCCTTCCCAATCTCTAATAATTACTATTCCATGTTCAGATCAATTTTTTAGTTTCTACATATGAGAAAGAATGTGCAACATTTGTCTTCCTGTATTTGACTTATTTCTCTTAACACAACATCTCTCCATTTCTATCCATTTTGCTGCAAATGCTATCTTTCTTGATCTCCCTCCCAGGAGACTCATCTCTATCCTAGAATAGACTCCCTGGAGTCCCAATAAGGGAGATTACTCCCTTGTGAAGGAGTTTCACAGGAAACATACAAACAAACATTTGTAGACACACCTTGGGGTGGCCTCAGGAAAACTCCCAGAGGGGGGATGTTATAAGACTTTTGTTGTTGTTGTTACTCCTATCTGGTGAAATATATTCCCTCTTCTGAAAATGTGTGTGGATGGAAGGGAGAAAGTTGGTGTGGTTAACTCTGGTTGTAAGTAAGGTCAGTTTATGAATGCACGAGAGCACAGATGTGAATGCTACAGGACGTGGAGGACAGAGGGTATGATGTAGTGACTACAGAACAGAATTTGGAACAAGACCTGGGCTCAAGCCCATTGTAGATCTCTAGATAAATTTCCTTGGAAAAATTATTCTATGTTTCTGGACTACTTAGTTTATCATTGATAAAATGTTAAGGAAAATATCACTTACCTCATAAAATTGTCATAAGATTAAATGGGATATAAAATCAATCAGTACATCAGAAGTGCTCAGTAAGTGGTGGCAATTACTATTATTTCAATTCCCTAAGTCTCTGTTTCCTGAAGAAAAATTAAAAGGTGAGAGGCACGCAATGTTCGCTACTTTGCAGAAGCATTAGATGAGCAAGTATTTAGTAAAAATATTTAGAATAGTATTTAGTACACATTCCAGTGTTCAGTGCATATCTGAATCAAGAAAGGATCTTAAAAACGAGGAAAACGATCTCGATTGCTTAATAGCTTTCCAGGGGTGTAATGCTAGTAATGGACCATCCAGCAGACAGGATATATACATAAACACTTTAAAATATGAATAAAATTTTAATGATCTTCTGAACTATATAAAACATAGCGACCTTGGCTATTTACTTTTAAAATTCTTGATTGAAATAAAGATATAAAATGTAGGTTAGAGGAAATGGAAATTTTATGAGGGCAATTGTCTTTTCCTTTATTTTAAATTAGTAAGTCCATTATTCATTTTAAAACTCAGTCAGTTGCGGCAGGCACAGCCCTAAGTATAAATTAATAAACTCCTTTGGTGGAAGAAACAGGAAACAATGGCAAATATTTAATCTTTCCTCTTCAAAGTTGGACTGGTTATTTGCTGCCCTTTCTGAATGTGCTATTGATTTTAGTGCTCTTTTGGCCTTTTCTTTTGATTAGAGCTAATGGAATTGGCCCCCCATGTCCTCATTTTCAATTTCTCAACCTATCTGGACTTTTGCCTCCAAAGGTTACCATTGCTATGAAGTAATGTAATTTGTCATTACTATTGAGACAGATTTATTCAGAGTTCTCTACCCACAGGGTGAATCTGACATCCAGGATTGCCCACTGGGGTTGGACATTATATTTACAGTATCCAAGCCCAAAACCAAAACACAAAGAATCCTCAGAAATCTCACAAATTTAGATTTAACTAGAACTGAGTGACATTGTATTTCAAGTAAATGTTCCAATTAGGGCAGGAAAATGTCACCAAAGTAACAGAATTATGCATCATCTGGTCACAAATAGAATTGAGCTTTGGTAAGCTCAGTTTCTTTTTTTTTTTTTATTAAGGAGTTGAATTGTTGTATATTCATAAATGCTTATAAAGTAACAATATGATATGCATAATCCAGAGTCATCTCCGCATTACCCACAGCCCAGTCTCTTGATTCTACTATAATCTCTTCTAAAACAACTATAAATACCTATCAATCTGTTTATCTATACATATATAGGATTGTGAATTTTTCAGAATTAATGATTACATAAGTATTATTTGGCTTCTCAGGGGAATAAAGAGTATGATGCATTGTTGATTGTTTTCCTAGGTCCCTCCCTATTCTTCTTCCCTCTCTTCTGACCCCTGACCTTTCCCCCTCCCCCCATGCATCCTACATATCGATGGTTTCCCTAGATTAAGTGCTGCTACACCTTTGGTGGATCTAGTATAAGAGTTTGACTACCTTTCACCCAAGGCTGTGTTTTGCTCCAGCCTCCACAAATGAGGGAAAGCATTAGTTCCTTGAGTTTCTGGGTTTGACTAACTTCACTCAGCACGATTTCTTCCATTGCCATCCATTTACCTTCAAAAGCCATACTATCATTTTGTTTCTAATAGCTGCTTAGAACTCCATTGTATATAAATATACCAAAGCTTTTGGACACATCCATCCAGTGAGGGATAGCTGGGTTGATTCCATGATTTAGTTATTGTAAATTGCGTTGCTATGAACATTGATTTTGCTGTGTCACTGTAATGTGCTGATTCTAGCTCTTTTGGGAAAATACTCAGAAGAGGGATAGCTGGGTCATATGGTGGATCCATCCCTAATTTTTTGAGGAGTTTCCATGCTGCTTTCCAGAGCAGTTGTACCGGTCTATAGTTCCACCAACAGTGTGCTGATGTTCCTATCTCCCCACAACCTCTCTAGCATTTGTTACTGTTTATATCTTCGTCTTCACCAAACTGACTGGGGTGAGGTGAAATCTTCATGTAGTTTTGATTTGCATTTCTCTGATACTAGTGATTTAGAACATTTTCTCATGTATTCATTGATTTCCTCTGTTGAGAAGTTTGTGTTTAGCTCTCTGGCCTATTTATTGATTGAATTGTTTGTGTTTTGATATTAAATTTTCTGAGTACTTTGTAAATTTTGGATATTAGTCTCCTGTTGGAGAAATCACACGCCATGATTATCTCCCATTCTGGAATTTTTTCTTGACAGTTTTGACCAATTTCTTGACTGAGTGAAAGCTTTTTTATTTAATGGCTTCCTACTCATTTATTATTGACTTAATTCTTTCACTTTGGGATTCTTGTTGAGAAAGTCTTTGCCAACTCTCATATGCTTGAGTGTTACTCCTAATTTTTCTTCTAGCAGTTTTATGGTAGATGGTTTAATTCCTGGTTGTCTGATCCATTTGGATCTGATTTTTGTGCAAGGCGAGAGATAAAGATCTAATTTCAACTTCCTGCAAATGGCTGTCCAGTTTTTCCAGCACCGTTTGTTCAATAAGCTGTCATTCCTCCATGTTATATTTTGAACCCTTTTGTCAAATTTCAGATGTTTAAAGATTTGTGGTTTTGTCTCAGAGTCTTCTTTCTTATTCCATTGATCTTAATTCATGTTTTGATACCAGTACCATGCTGTTTTTGTTACTATATCTCTATAAGATAATTTTTAGATCTGGTATTGCCAAGCCACCTGTTTCATCTTTCTTGTTTAGTAATGTTTTGGCTGTTCTGGGTTTCTTGTTGTTCCAAATGAATTTGAGAAATGCTTTTTTGATATCTGTAAAGAATGACATTCGTCTCTTGATGGGGATTGCATTGAATCTGTATAGTGCTTTTGACCAAATGACCATTTTAATTATATTAATTCTGCCTACCCAAGAACATGAAATGTCTTTCCATTTGCTCAGGTCTTCTTCAATTTCTTTCTTCAACATTTGATAATTTTCATTGTAGAGGTCAGTAAACTCGGTTTCAATTAATTTGTCTTACTTTGAAGCTCTAGTTAACCTTAATTAACATTTCTGGGTTGGATAAAATGTGCAGGTTCATGGAAGCATAAATATTGTGGGTTAGGTTATCTAACAGACTTTCCTGTGTTTGTGGAAAGCATCAATTATTAATCTCACACCATTTCTTATGAAAGGAGAAAGTTAGCTACAACTCATCAGTTGGAATTGCCATAGGAAAATAAACCTATTTGCCATTTCCGGCGTGCTAAGGGATGCATTTGGAGAATATCTTTATTGCCATCACTCAAACCCCTCTTGTGAAGTGGACTCCTAGTAGCCTGTTCCATCTTGGGACTGGAGAACTTTCTTATATTGAAGCACCAAAATCTAGTCATTTGGAATGATTATCCTCGCAGGGCCCTAGAGAACGTATCTAATCCTTCTTCCACTTGACAGAAATTCAGCAGCCTCTTTAATTAATTGCTTTACTTATATTTCTGGAGCATTAACCATATCCTAGGCTCTATGCCAGATTCTTGGGTCATCCTGATGAGCATGATAGTTCCCCACTCTCCCAGAGGTTGGATCTCAGCAGAAAACAGATTTGACAATAGCCCTGATTCTTCTGGTCTACAAGCCTATCCCCATTTACTAAATACTTGTATAAATGAAGTTCATTTGCTTCCTCTGAACTTTCTCCAATTGGTCTAGGACCTTCTTAATGGGTGGGGTCTAAATAACTCCAGGAGGAAAACAGCAAGAGCAAGGCTGGTCACTGCTTCCCTTTTGGATTAAGTACTATTTCCTGTGAGTCTCTGAAGTCCTCCTGCCAATCATCAACCTTTCATTGGATTCCAGAGCTGCTCTGTAGTGTGGGAGATGAGGGCCATTCCCAGGCAATCTGGTGGATCTGAAGTGGGTGTCAGATTAAATCTGATTCTACCTGGTAGTCAATGGCATGCCCTTTGTAGGATTGCTAAGATTTGAGGAGGGCTCAGTGGCACAAGCCTGTAATTCCAGTGGCTCAAGAGACTGAGGCAGGAAGATCACAAGTTCAAAGCCAGCCTCAGCAACTTAGCAAGGCCCTAAGCAACTTGGCAAAATCCTGTCTCAAAATAAAAAATAAAAAGGCTGGGGGTATAGCTCAGTGGTTAATTCCCCTGGGTTCAATTGCTGGTACAAAAAAGAAAAAATTGAGACCCTGGACTTCCAGGTCAGATAGACCTAGGTTCAAGTCTGATCTTTGCCATTTAGTAATTTAAGTAAGCATAGCCATTATTATGTACAACCAGTACTATGCGTTTGTGTGGGCAGGGGCATGCAGAGAAGGATTCTGAACTTCCTTTGATGCTTGCTATCTATCACTAGCTGGCATGTCTTGAAGTTCTTAATTTTTAAACAAGGGAGGTTCCACATTTTTTTGCACTAGTCTGTGCATATTATGTAGTTCATCTTGTTAGTAAGTTACTTAACCTGTCTGAATCTTCATGTCTGGATCTAGGAAAATGGGGAAAGTGTTACCCATTCTGCACGTGAGCTTTACATGAGATGTGCCATACCCACCTCAGAGTGAGCCCAGCTACTTGTGCAAGTCAGTGGACTGTTATTTGAACTATCCATCATGAACTATTCTGAGTTTAGTATATATTCTGCAGCACTTCTAAATTCTATATTTCATTAATTACCCTTTTTTTACCTCCTTTATTATCCTAACTAGATATTACATATTTGGGAAAGCTGAGTTACTTTTTTCTTTCTTTCTTTACTAAGGATCTGATTTTGTTGTTGTTTCATGTGACAAAAACTGTGTTTGGCTAACTTGTGCCAGAGGGAATTCTGGAATAATAACATGATCTATAACCAACAATAAACAAGAGCAAGGCTGTGAAGTCAGTCTTGGAAGTGGATAGG
The DNA here is from genome assembly GCA_004027875.1 of Aplodontia rufa. Taxonomy (NCBI): domain Eukaryota; kingdom Metazoa; phylum Chordata; class Mammalia; order Rodentia; family Aplodontiidae; genus Aplodontia; species Aplodontia rufa. Next base: position 18,868 of record PVKS010021461.1, on the reverse strand, counting down.
AACCAAGTCAGAAAGGCAGCTTCTGGTTGAGGTGGAGAACCTTGCCAGGAGTGGAATGCCTGCACTCCTGCAGTTCAGTCTGTTTCTCAGTTTGCAGATGATTCAAATTCCAGTGAGCTTGTGTCCGTGACTTGGTGGCTTCACATGCTTGCTCCCAGTCCAGGGAAGAGTAGGATATTACACAATTCCATAGATTGAACCTGGAAGGAACTCATAATATGGTGTTGGCATGAAGGGAAAATAGATTCAAAAAACAAAAACACATCTTCTCCAGAGTGTCTACTATGTACCTGTCAACCTGCTGGGGTTCATTTACAATGCATGCAGTGCTTGCCGTGAAGTAGGCACTCTGTAGACACTGGTTGAATAAATGAATGATTGAGTGAGCTTTTAACCCTTATGTAATTCTTAGAGGTAGAAAGTATTAGTCCCACTTTAAATAGTTTGCCCCAAACCACACAGCTAGTAGGTAATAAAGTTGAGAGGTATACCTGGCTCTGTCTGACTCTGAAGTTTTTTACTTCATGCTTCTGCATGCTACCAGTCTTTCTTGGGAGGGGCTTCCATGAAACTTTATACCTTTTATACTGCAGCCCCAAATCACAGGAGCCGGATGCATGATTATTCATTGATGTGTTCTACAAAGTTCATATAGACAAGGGAAAATTAATTTTGTGGTTCTCCACTACTTTCAGAAAAGAAGGGATCCAAGTCATGTGATCTGTGAGCAAGACACCTGTGTCTCCTCCACATTAAATAGGATGATAATGGTACCTCACTGTTATACTTTGGATATGAAGCATTCCCCAAAACTCCTGTTAGTGCAGGGGTATTCAAATGTGAAATGATTAGATTATGAGAACTGTAACCTAATAGAGCCATCCCAGTTTTACTGGGTGATAACTGTAGGCAGGTGTGTTGTGGCCTGAGGAATTGGGTCACTGGGTTTAACTTTCCTGTGGCCCTATCCCTCTCTGCTTCCCAGCTCAACTAGCTGAGGAGCTATCCTCTGCCATGATATTCTGCCTCATCTGGGGCCCAAAGCAATGCAATCAGCCACCATGGACTCGATCTCTGAAACCATGAACCAAAAATAAACCTTTTCTCCTCTATGTTGTTTTTGTCTGTTCCTTTGGTCTCAGTGATAAAAAGATGACTAACACGGTCCCCTGGAAGCTATTGTGAGATTGGGGGAGGGGATGCTCTTAGCATTCATCCGACATACAGAAAGTCCTCCTTAAGGATCCTTTGTCCTTCATCTCACAAGAGTGTAGAGAAACAGGAAGAAAGGGCTGGGGGAGGCATCAGGTAGCTTTCACTGCCATATTCTATCCATGTTAAGACTCCACCAGATAAACTAAGACTACATATCCCTTAGAAAGAAAATACATAGCTGCGTAAGCTATGAAACAGTGCTTCCTTACAAGTTTTTGTTTCATGTTTGTAATACTAAGATTACCTCTTTTAGACTTATTCAAACATCCTTTTTTTTTTTAAGAGAGAAGGACAATGAGAGAGAGAGAGAGAGAGAGAGAGAGAGAGAGAGAGAATCAATTTTTATTGAGTTTTTCACATGGCTTTCGTTGCTCTGACACTCAGTTGTGTACCTGGGTGCTGGGGTTTGAACCTGTGTACTTGCGCATGCCGGGCAAGCACCATAACTGCCAAGCCACCACTCCAGCCCCTCAAACATACATTTTAAAATCATATATTTATTTTGTGTATATGTAAAAAGAAAAATATAGCAAAATGCTATATTTGGAGTTGGACATTCTAGATTGTCCAATTCTTCTGAGGCATTTTTCAACTCAGCTTTTGATCAGTTTTTCTATACAACATCACCAACTGAGCCATCAAGAGAGTTGATGAATGCAACATTTCTTAAAATAAAGCATATATTGTCTTGGGAATTTTCTGTTGAGCCACTGGTACCAGTTCACAAAGTTTGATGCTGGTGTTATCTTTATTTTTTACTTACTAGAAGGCATCAGTGAATGTTCCACAGAAGTCCATAGGGTATTTGCTGATTTAAGAAAGCATCAATGACTAGTTGTCCAGTCACTTTGTACAGGAATACACTTTCAGGCAGGCATTGAGACTATGGCATGGCTTCAGCTGTCATCTAACATCATTGATTGTAGGGCTTCTCTGATTTCAGTGGTGTTAGATGCTAAATAACAACTTGAATCTTACAGTACATGAGATATGCCAGTAGGGAAGTGTGCAGTTTAGATTATCCAAGGGCACTCAGAGTAGGATAACTCAACTGTGTTTCCTCTGTCCTGATCACTCTGCTCCATTGATTCCCATGAGAAATGTTTGTTTCAGGGGAGTAGAAATCACTGGCAATCCTATGCTCTTCTATTACCCTACCTAGAAGCTCCACAGCATTTTCTAATCACTCACCATCTATTTTGAACACCACCAACTGGTTTAGTTCTTCTTTGCCTTTATATCTTCAATGAAATGGCCCTCATCTAGTAGCCATTCCCATACTTCTGCTTCCACTGCCACCTCCCTAGGCAAGAAACTTCTCCAGTTTTTGTGGTTCCATAGCATGCAATTCCTACTGTCTTCATAGGATCCACCATATTATTTATTATATTTGAGTTTTTAAAACTTTTTCTGCTGGAAAATTTTACAGATACACAAAGTAAACAGAGTAATTTAATGAAATTTTGTGTACTAATCATTCAGCTTCAACAACTATCAACATCCCGCCATTATTAGTTCTCCTATACCTCACATTTCTTTTTGCCTCCTAGTCAATTGTTTCATATGTTTTTCATTTGATATAGGATATACATGTAATGAAATGCACAATTATAAATGGATATGTTCACGCAACCCCATACATCCATCGAGGCTATGAATGCCATTTCCATCATCCCTGAAAGTTTCTGCTATCCTTTCACAGTCTGACTCTTTCCACCTTCCTGTAGCCACTCCTGGTGATTTTTTCCCTCCATAATTAGTTTTGATTGGGTTAGTTTAAAATGTCACAAAAATGTAGTCACCCAGTATTTATACTCTTGCATCCAGCTTCTTTCACTCAATATATTTCCTGAGATTAATTCATTAATTCATCAGTATTTCACTTTTTAAATGATCATGTAGGGGGCTGGAGTGGTGGCTCAGCGGTTTCAATGCTTTCCTGGCAAGCATGAGGACCTGGGTTCAAACCCCAGCACCACGTATACAACTGAGTGTTGGAGCAACTAATTCCATGTGAAAAACGAAATGAACTTGTTTCTCTCTTTCTCTGTCTCTCTCACTGTCCCTCTCTCTTTAAAAAAAAAATGATCATGTAGTATTCCATTGTGAGTATATACTACGCTTTGTTATCCATTCTCATGTTAGTGAATAATTGGGTTGTTTCCATATTAGGACTATTAAGAATAAAGCTTCCTTTAACATTCATGTAAAACATATTTTTTGTACATATGCTTCTATTTCCCTTGGGTAAAAAATATCTAGAAAGAAACTGTTGAGTCACAGTATACATGTATAATTTTTCAAAATTATTGTAACACTTTATATTCCAACCAGCAATCAATGGTAAGTATGGTTGCCACACATTTTTTCAACATTTTTTTGTTATCATTCTCTAAGTTTAATCATTCTAGATATTAAGAGTGCTACCTCATTGTGGTTGTAATTGGTATTTCCCTGGTAATTAATGGTATTGAGCACTTTCTCCTGGGTTTGTTGGTCATTCGTGTGTCTTCCTTTGTGAAGCAGCTGTTTGAATTTCTTCCCCTTTTCAAAAAATTGGAATTTTTAAATTATTGAATTATAGACATTTATTATATAATCTGGAATATATACTGGGAATATCTCTTCCTCTTTGGATTTGCCTGTTCATTTGATCCACAGTGTCTTTTGATAAAGTTTATTTTACCCTGCTTTTAAATTTTGTGATTACTGCTTTGTGTGGTTTGTACTATTTCCTGGTACATTTTTCCATTACTGCACTGTGGGCTCCTAGAGGGAAAGAGTGTGAATATTTTTTATCCTGTACCCATATATGCACAGAGCCTAATTTACTGATGGCCTGTTAGGATAGCACTAAGTTCACTGAGAGCAGGGAGGAGGAAATATGTCCTAGTATCTCTTTTTTGCCAAGTATCATTTCAGTGAATCATCTCCTCATCCTTATCACTCAGTCTGTCTCATTCAGGTAAGATTCACTTCTTTTCAACACACTTTTAAGGGTGGTCACTTGACCAAAATGTCTTGCCAGGTATTCTTGTAAGAACTGTGAATGGGAAGATACGATCACCCTCATCCCACCAAGATTTTTTTTTTTAAAGAGAGAAGGACAGTGAGAGAAAGAGAGAAAGACAGAATTGATTTTATTTAGCTTTTCATGTGACTTTCATTTCTCCAACACTCCGTGGTGCTGGGGTTTGAACTCACGTCCTTGCACATGCCAGGAAAGCACCGCAACTACAGCTCCAGGCTCTCCCATCAAGATTTCTAAGACATTTTGATACTACAGTAATTACTTGCCATCTTTACTATCTTATGGAATGATCCAACCTGAGTATGAAGTCAGCAAAAGGAAATGAAAAATGGAGAATAACCAAATTGTTAAAGACATAGCTGAAATCCCCAGACTCAGCCTTTCCCAAAGTTCACTTTCCTTTTGAATTACCTAATTAGGTGAGCCAAAAAAGCCCATTTGTCTGTGTAGGCAAGTTTGAGGGTTTTTTATTTCAAAGGATTCTGTCTAGTACACTTGCTCATGTACCCTTCCTGAGTCCTCCTATCATTCTCCAAATCTCTAGAGGATTTTAGGAGGTAAAGAGGATAGGATGGAGAGAAATATTTGTAAATACTTGAGAATATGTGGTCAAACGAGAATCTTTGTTTTACATGTTATGTAGCAGTATTAAAAGTCATAATTTTAAAAATCATGATATAAACCAAAACCAGAAGTAATTATAAGACTCAAATCATAGAGAGACCCATCACTATCATGTCTCAGCATCCTTCTGTTCTCCCTACTGTTTTATTTCTACTTACTGACATAAAATACTTGATTGATTAATGAGTGACAAATGAATCTTTGAATGGGGCAAATTCAATTTCATTAAATAGAGGGATATTTGTTGAACACATTTTTTGTGACAATTTTTCATGTAAAATCAATGAAAGCAGTTGTTCTGGTTAGAGATGTATGTATGTGTAAGTCTCTGTGTGTATAAGTACCTGTGTGGCCTCTATGTCTATGTGTTCATGTGTTTAAGAATGAGTGTCCTTGTCTATGTGTGCAACGTATTAGTGAGTATGGGACTGTATATGTCAGTATGTGAATGTTTGTATATGAGTGAGTGTTTGGGTTTTACAGACATTTGTGTGGTTTCTGTGAAGGGAGTTTATTATACATCTGTGTGACTATATTTGTGCCTATTTTATCTCTGTTTGTTACAATGTGGCTTAGTTTGTATTTGTGTATGTGTGTGTGTAGTATATGTGAGCTTGTGTGCATTCATGTTTGTGTGCTTTTGTGTTTATATATGTGTGTCTGTATGCTGTAGAGCTGTAGTTTGGATATGATTTGAACATATTCTCCAAGTGTTCATGCGGTTAAGCTTAGTCCTCAATGTGGTGATTTCGAGAGGTGGCAGAACATTTAAGAAGTGGGCCTAGTGGGAGGTGGTTAGGTCACTGGGGTGCTGTCCTTCGGAGGGGATTGATGCTAGTCTCCTTGAGTGAATTAGATCTCGCAAGAGTGAGTTTTTATAAAGCAATGCAACCCCCATTGCACTGTCTGCTTCTACGTGAGCTGTTTCCTTTTCTACTTCTCTGCAATGCTGTGACATAACTGGGACTTCATAAAGTACTCGGCCTCAGGTATTTTGTTATAGTAACAAAAAACAGATTAATATATTTGCATGTAAATGTGCTTTCGTGTGTATGCAAATGTGTTTATGTGCATATATGTGCATTTGTGGGTGTGATTGTGTGGGTTTGTGTAGTATGTGTCTATGTGTATACGGGAAGGGTAAAGCTACACTACCCTATTCTGTGCTTTGTGCAAGTTAAAAAAGATGCGCTCTCTTGTGAGGCAGGAGTCTCATAGACACAAGAGTTGGCCCACTGTTGACTCAACTGGTCTTAGAGCAGAGAACAACTTTGTAGGGTGGAGGCATATTTTGGAAGACCAGGAAGTCTATTTGGCCTGTCCTTGCTGTGCATGCCCCTTCCTGTACAACCCAATCTGAAGACTGCCATTTAGTCTGGAACATTTCATGACAGAGGTGGGTTACACAATGTCCATGTGCTGCTTAGGCTCCCAGGACCTCCTCTTTCAACTCAGACTTGAAGGCCTTGAGCATGCCCTTCCCCAAGCCCTCTCCTCATGCCTTTTCACAAGCCCAAGCTAGAGACTGCCTTGTCATCAGGTCATGGTCTTAGACTCCCTTCTGCCACCTGTTGCCTCATTGTGGAAAACGGATGTTGGGGTTTAGGGCTGCATGTCATTGTCATGGCTCATCACATAGTTTGCACATTTATTAAAATGACTCAAGGTCAAGAGGCTGTGGGATTGTGATTGGGTGGTGTTAGGGGAGAAAGATACGGATGGCAAGGAACTAGTTTATATGGTCTCAAGGGAGACTTGGAACCAGGAGTGGGAGAGCTGTTCAAACCTAGAAATGAAACTGGTGCCGCAGGTCAAGGCCAGTGGGATTAGGAGGACTTACATTTATATGGAGCCTTCATGTCCAATACTAGCTGCCCGCCTCAGCAACTCAGCAGAAACTCCTTCTTCAGCAGTTTAACTTGCACTGTCTTATGATAGACAACCTTGGGCAAGTTGCTCAACATTTGTGAGCCTATGTTTCTTTACTAATAATCTCTACCCACTCATGTGGGTTTTAAGGAGGAATAACCCAGACACTGTACACAGAGGTCCAGAGCACAGTGCTTAGCAAGTCTCTTGATTCAATCTTTCTTTCCCTTTCACATTCTCTACCTAGTCTTCTTTCCTCCAGCTTTTGGAAACCCATGACACTTTACCTATGATCTTAGTATAGCACCTGGGTTTGACTTAGTACTTGGCAGTATTCAGCACTCAACAATCAGTAGATATTTGTTGAATGAAGTGATGAAGGAAGTCATTCAGGTAGGGAGAGGGCAACTAATAAGAAGCAGGCAAGTAACAGAGGAAGCTGGAACATTTCCCCAATTTTGGAAATGAAGGGTGAGCAAATTAGTGGTTGTGTATATAAAATGTGGTTCTAGGTCATCAAGGTGGGGGAACTCAGTGGGCCCTTCTAATCAGTGGTTTCCCCTTCTTGATTATCTCCTGGGTCCCCAGTAAACTATTTCAGTCATTTTCCTCCAGGAAAAGGTATGATGGTGTTGATTTTGAAGAGAAAGCATTGGAACCAGTTACTCACAGAGAATCAAGTTTAAGGGAAATTTAAAGGAATTTAAACTGCAGAAAAAAGAAAAGAAGAAAACAAATCTGAATAATAATGAGGGACCCAGTGAGCAGGGAAGCATTGTCTCCACCATAATTACATAACAGTAGCTACCTGCTGTTACAGAGCACTCTAGTCAGTGCTGAGATTACCAAGTATAAGACAGGGCTTTTGCATCTGGAGGCTTCTGATGTCAGAAATGGAATTGGGTAGAAGACAAAGAAGTAATGAGTAATGTTTGTTTAGTGTTAGTGCAAATCTTTAAAGACATGATGTCAATAAACAAGGATTATTTTTCTCTAAGGTAAAACTAAGGTTCAAGGAAGTTTGGAAATGTCTCCAGATCAGGCATCAAATGAGCAGTCAAACTGGGAGAAGAACCTAGGCCTGTCTTGCTCTGATAGTCTTGCGCTGCTACAGGACTTTGAGTAAAGCTATTGGGTCAAGCATGTAGAAAAGAGCTGGGGACATGGTTAAGCACCCCGGGTGTACAAAAAAAAAAGAGAGAGAGAATCCAAATGACAAGGATCCTAGGTTCTGTGCCAGGTGAGCAATAATTGATTATTGTGTCAGGAATCTAGAAAAAAAGAGAATTTATTGAGGGGCCAGATGGAAGGAGAACTTAACAGAGGAAATAGATTCCAATAGTATAATTGGAATCCCCAAAGAAAAGAATGAAGAGACAGACATTCCAGGTGGAAGGAGGTGAGCAAAGCAGCCTTAGGTGAGGACTGGGGGGTGGCCTTCACATCTGGGTTTGTGCTGGGCAGTGTGGAATATTGAAGAAAGTACATTCTGCTCCAAACATACTAGCAGCCCAGCCCTAGGACCATCACTTATTTTCTTTAAGCCTAAGCTCACTCCCTATTTGTGCAATAGTTGTGATAAAAGGTACATCACAGTGTTGCTGAGACCAGAATCAATGCATTTAAGGAATCTGTTTTCTCTGAATCACTAATCTAAGTTAGAACTCAACTGAAATCAAGTTCCTACTCTTATAGTATCTAATTTTCCTTCTGCTTGCACTTGAATCAATTATATATTGTAGATTTATTTCTTTATGTCTATTTCCAGACTGTATGTTCCATGAGACCAGGGACAATGTTTATCTCAGCACTATTTCTCTGATGCTTTGAAAAGTAGGCATGCAGTAAATCTTTGTTAAATGAATGAAAACATAAATGTATGAATGAACATGTGGATTACAAACAAAATAAATACTGGTATCTCTTTCTGTGCCACAACGCTAAGACTCTCAGGGAAAATGTCTCTTTTCTGTAGAGAGAGAGCAGGTTGCTGATGCAGGTTTCAGAGGATGCAGTTTGAGGCTCATTGAGCCTCCACAGGTCACTGGAGAGAATACTAGGTCTCTTCTCTGCCTCCTGTAGCTGCCTAAAACCATCTCTGGGCAGGAAGGAAATCACACAAACTTCCAGTTAAGCTGGTTCCAGGTTTCACAACCCAGCTCCTTCTATCTTGCTTAATTCTGACATGCTGCTTTAATGGTGTGATTCATGGTGTGCTTAGGGCACAGTGACACTGCATGATCCCCATGTTGCCCAGCAATGACCCTGAGTGATGTCTAGACTTTCCAATAATCGAGTCTTATAATTAACTGCAACAGAATAACACTTTAGGTAGAGTTGGGGAGGAGGGAAAGGGATAAATAGATGCACCAATAGTTACCAGGCATTTCCTGTGTTCTACGAGAGGGGTAAGGACAGGAACTGGAGGGTACAGAAGCTGATATAGGGCTAGCTGAACATCAAACCATGTATACATGTTTGAATAACATTTATGGCTGTTCAAAATGTGATTACATATATAAAATTTTCTTAGTTTCCCTGCAGTTATGGATCTGATGAATATGGATAACATTTGCATATTTATTCTTACTGTATGTGAAGAGAGATACTGAGGCTACTGGTATCTGAACCAGATCCAGTATATTGATCTGGTTTTAGTGGCTGTCTTAGTCCTTTTTGAGTTGCTGTAATAGAGTATTGGAGACTTGAAAATTTATAAAGAAAAGAAACTTATTTCTCATTGTTTCAAAGAAGGGGAAGTCCAGTATTGAGGTACTGGCATCTGAGAGTGCTTCTTGCTACCTCATCCCATGCTGGGGCTTGAGAGAGGATAAGTAGCAGGACTTGTTCTTATAACAATCACTCCTGGGGGCAGAGCCCTCATAGCCTAACCACTTCTCACTAGGTCTTATCTGTCAACACTATTGCATTGGGAATTAAGTTTCCAAAACATGCTTTTTGGGGTAATTCAAGCCACAGCAGTGGCAGATATGAGTCCATAGCCCAGATCTCATGATTATCAGCTTAGGGATATTTCTTCCGAATCACACTGTCATTCACCTTTACATTAGGCAACAGTGTGAGTGTGCTTGTGATGTCACAATAGCCCAACCTTTTGCAATGTGTTTCCAATGCACTTTTTGGTTGGAATATCAAAACAGAATAATCCAGAATCTGGTAGACTAAGGTCCATGGGCCACATCAGTCCATTGTCTGCTTTTGTAAATAAAGATTTACTGAAACATAGTCACACCTACACATTTACTATTGTCTGTGACTGCTTTCTCAACAGAGAATTAAGTAGTAACAGGGACTGGCCCACAAAGCCTAAAATATTTACTATCTGGTCCTTTACAGAAAAAGTTTGCTACCTGCTGGAGTAAGTGAATGGAATGGAAGTAAATGGAAAAAAATTAATTAATAAATTCCGAATAGGCAGTTTATCATAAAAGAAAAGAGAAGCAGCCTCAGACCTAGTAGGAATCTCACCGTGGCCACTTGGCTGGATGATCTTGAGCAAGTTATTTATACTTCTGGGGCCTGTTTCTGCATCTATCACTTTGTAAGGTTGTGGTAAGAGTTCTACAAGGCAAGGAATATAAACCAGTTATGAATAGTTTTGGTCCCATATAATAGAAGACACAAAATAAAAGAGTCTTACAGAGGACAATAGTTTATTTCTTTGATGCAGAGGTTTGAAAATGGGCAGTTGGTAGGAACCCAGTCCTTTCATCCTGCAGCAGTGTGTGACTTTTATTTCTGAGGCCCTTTCATGGTCCACAATGACTATTGGAACCTTAGCAATTATGCTTTTATTGCTATTGATAATATTATAATAAGTGGAAACAACTAAAAATTTGAATACACAAATGTCTAGAAACAGAGCTATCTATAGAGGCCAGACAGCAAACCCATGTTAATTCAAGTCTATCCAAGATGAAAGACCCCTACCATAGATCATGAGGCAAACAGCTTAGCCTCATGAATTCCATTCATTCCACTTTTGGGACAGAGTATGGAAAAGCTAGAAGCAATCTCATATTCAACATCAAACGTTTTGCAAAGCACTTTCATATCTATTACTCATCTGTTCTTCCCAATTCTCTGGAGAGGTAAGATGACCAGCACTTAATATTATTATTCTGATAGTGCACATGATTCACATGGTTCTCAGTAACAGCTCTCGAGAGTCTACAAATAGTTAATTGGATAGTTGTTAGGAAATGAAAGTGAACAGTCATGGTAGGGAATAAAGAAAATTATCCCAAACCAAGATCTCTGGCAGAGATGCAGCACAGACTGTGAGCTAGTCCCATGGCCTCCTTCTCACTGAGCCAGTGTGTGCAGATAGCCGGCAATCATTGCACATTACATACATATGACCAGTTCAAAGAAATCACTATTATTATCAAGGAGGCTTACATCCTATAACTGGAATGTTCTTGGAAAGTCACTCCCTTTTCTGAGCCTCAGTTTCCTTTTTTAGGATACCAGGGTTTTTGGGCACTGGACTGCTATCTTCCAATTCTCCAGTTCTTTCATCCGGAGAACCAGCCTTTCAATGGAAATAACTCAGATTGGAATTCCCTATTTGCCATTAACTTTGTGTCCCAGAAAAAAGCTAAAAATGTTTTGGGTTCTCTGAACGGGATAAACAGCATGTCACTCATTGGAAAATAAGATGTGTGAGGATTAAATGAGGTCGGTGAGCCCATTTCCCTCCAGACCATAAGTTCCTCCAAGGCAGGGAATCTATCTTGCAGATTTACAGAAAGTCCTTCCTACTTCAGAGGTTCAGCCACATAAGTAGATAAGTAAATTCCTGTAAAGCATCAGGAACAAGACCTGGCACAAATTAAGCATTCAGGAATTGTGAGCATTCGACCGGTTTTACTCTTTACTCCAGCCCACAGCAGACCTGGTGCGTGGTCTAGGCCCTCAGCTCCTGCTTGAGTTGCTGCTATAGTAAACCTGACATTCCTATCAGGGGTGCGCTGACTTCGCCTGGGTACGTTCCGCGAGAGGAGTGCCCAGAAGGAAACACTGGGAGCCCAAATACACAAGGACCCTCGGTGCCATTAAAGCCCAGGAAAGCCAAGGGGAATCGGAACCAGGCAGTGGTGCTCAAAACGTGGCTTTTGGGCCGGAAGAGCCAGAGGAGCCGCGCCCAGCGAGAAGGGAGGCGGGGCCCTCAGCGACTGACCAATCCCAGGCCAGGTTCAAAGGGCCAATGCGGGCGCGTCTTACAGGAGCCGAGGCTGGTGGTGGGCGGGCCCGGCGCGGGGCGGGGCTGCAGCCTGGGAGGGGACGGCGGTGAGAGTTGGTGCTGCTCGGCGCGGCTGCTTGCAGGCACCGCTAGGTAAAATGTAATTTCAGATTGGACAAGTAAGTGACCCTCCTCTTAGCCCCACGTGGGCACCAGGGGCTTTTGCAGGCGCACGGACTCTCAGCGCGCCCGTCCAGAAAGACGGTTTTCCAACCTGTCCGTGCACCTGGTCGGTGCTTCCCTCGCCTAAATCCCTGGGTGCTTGCTCCACCTCTTCCTGCCTCTTAAGTCTCACACCAGCCAGACCACTGGCTCGCAAAACGCAGTTGAGTTCCTTGTGCCCTCTCCTGGGTAAGGCGTCTGGCCTCTCGCGGCCCTCACTGTCATCACTGAGTCTGCCCCGGAGATATCTGGAACCCAGGTCCTTCCTCCGACCACTCTCCAGTTAACTGGATTCAGTTACCCTCTTCCCCCTCCATCCCCCAGTATTAGGATTTTTAGAATCTTCAAACTCAGGCCACTTACGGCTTTTAAAGGCCAGTACTATGTGTAGCTTTAGAGCTCCCAGCTGTTTGTGATACTGTTTGATGTGCATTTAGTTTAAACGGGATGATGCTGTTTAGGTACAACTCTCCTGGGTTGAAAAGGCCTAGGGAGACCTTTCCATTTTTATTAATTTACTTCTGCATAAGGATCAATAAGATGCACAATGGTGAATTTCCCCAGTCATTGGCTCTTCGCCACGAAAGCACTTCTTATGTCTTAACACTAATTTTTTTCCCCTAAATTAAAGGGTCAGTCATGACCAAGATATGGAACAGCGATCATCTTAGGTTAAGTTTTAAAGTGTGAGCTCGGAAGGCGTGAAGTGATTGTGCTATTGAATTGCTAATCAGTAAGAAAGAAAAGTCTTCCCTTAGATTGTGGCTGGATTTAAATGGCAGATTTTGCCTTGTTTTGTTTTTACTTGCTTTTCTCCTATGATTCACTAAGTATTATGCCCTGAGTTTTTCCTTTTTAAAGTTGCTAGCCCTGTGTTATAGCTCGGTGGCTGCTGCTGTCTTCTGGGAGTCTCCTGTTGATGGGGCCCACACACCAGGCTTTTAACCTGAAGGCCACTGGTCTGGCTCTTGCAGGGCCTAGCTGAGGAGGACAGCCTACTCCGAGAATCAAAGGAGGTTATGAAGGATGGTTGAGGGACCAAAGAGTGGTGGTAAGAAGAGCTTGGAGACTGATTTTGAGGGGGAAGTGGTTGGGAGCCTCCTTAGATGGATTTGGAAGTCAAAATGTGTATTGGGAGAAGGAATAACCCAGAGGGTGGGGCACTTTGTCTTTCTGGATAAAGTTAAGAAATTTATTGGGAGGAGACCAGCCTTCTTCCAAGTTGTGTTATTTTTGCTGTGGGGCTTGTTTTTTCCTGGAATTTGGTTTCGTTTCCCTGACCCTTCACTCAGTTCTAATCACACTAAATTGTCAGCTGATTTTTAAAACAATTTAAGGTAATGAACCTTACCCTTAAACTCCTAGCCAGAGTGGGACACCTGCTTTCCAAAGGATTCAAAATGATTATTTTATTAGAATGTAACTACAGAGATCACTTAATCACTCACCTGTTCACTGTTTTATAATAGAGGAACCTAGAATCAATCCAGGTGCTGTCAATGAGTACCCATCCAAATTAACTCTTCATTTGTTTACTGCTCTTGTGTCACAAACTCTGGGCCTTGCACTGTGGTATGCTCTGGAGAAGTAAAGATGAATTAAGACTCAGTCTCCGCTTTCAAGCTTTAAACCAGCATGACACATAGCTGATTAGTACAGCTGGGCAGCAAAGGGTGAAATAGACGCCCTTGGAGGGCTCAGGGGTCAGCTCAGGAAAGGTCTGATGAATCATCTTAAGGGAGCGTGAAATATATCTGCAGGACAATCAGTGACACACAGATTTATGTTTTAGAAAGTTAGTTCTGACTGCAGAGTGGAGAATGAATTAGAGTGGTGAAGACTGGAAAAAGGCTACTGTAGTATAGGTGAGAGATGGCATAGGATAAGAGTTACGGGAATGGAGAGAGGTTAGGATATCAGAGTGCTTAGGAATTAATCACTGTTTGAATATAGTGGATGAAGAAGGAATGTAGCAGTCAAGATGCCAGCAGGAGGAGAGAAGACCATTCTCAACTAGGATACTTTGTAGCAGTTTTATTGAGGAATAATTGACATACAATTGTTTATTTATATAAAGTATGTAATTTGAGAAGTTTTGTCATAGGTATATATCTATGAAACCATCATTACAATCAAGTTAAAGAACATGTCTAATATACCCAAATATTCCTTTTGTTCTTAGTAATCCCTCTCAATATAACTTTTTGGATCAAGTATATTGTAGACCTTATTAAAATGAGCTGTTTTTATTGAGCTTTTATAACTCTTTAGCTATTCTCATTTTAGGTTCTTTATCATGTGTATGATTTGCAGATACTTCCTCTCATTTTGATTCTTGTTTTTGCATTCTCGGTACAGTCTCATAACAATCTTTTGAGAGCAGAGTGTTTTTTTTGGTTTTTTTTTTTTGTTTTTGTGGTTGTTGTTGTTTTGGTTCTTGGGATTGAACCCAGGAGCACTTTACCACTGAGCCACATCCCCACTCCTTTTTAATTTGTTTTTAATTTGATTTGAGACAGGGTTTCACTGAGTTTCCTAGGGCCTTTGCAGAGTTGCTGAGGCTGGCCTGGAGCTTGCTATTCTCCTGCCTTAGCCTCCCAAGTTGCTTGGATTACCAGGTGTGCACCACCATACCCATGGGAGCAGAGTTCTTAATTAGTGTGAGACCTAATTTATCAATTTGTAATTTTGGTGAAGTTTTATCAGCTGAATTTCTTATGGATCATGCTTTTGGTGTTGTATATAAGAAATCTTGGCCTAACCTGAAGCCTCAAATATTTTCTTCTGTTTGTTAAAGAGGTTTTATTGTTTTTGGTTTTATATTAAATCCATGATCATTTTAAGTTAATTTTTATATTTGGCATGAAATACGGAATGAAGTATTTTCCACGTGGATGTGTTATGCCATCATTTGCCAAAAAGCCTATCCATTTTTATTCAATTGCCTGTGCGTTTTTGTTCATAGAGCAGTATAGTATACGTGTGTTTATGTGTATATATTCTGCATTATTTATTTGGTTCCATTGATCTCTTTGTGTATTGTAATGTCACTACCACACGATCTTGATATAGTTTTGTAATAACTGTTGAAGTTATTCAGTAAGTCCTTTAACTGCCTTTTTTTTTTTAAGTCATTTTGGTTATTCTAGGTCCTTTTTAAAAATAGTTTGTCCCTTTTAAAAGAAAAGCCTGTTTATATTTTAATTGGAATTTCATTGAATCTATATTTAATTTGAAGTGGGTCTTCTAACCCATGGACACAGTATATCTGTGTTTTTTTTTTTAATCTTTAATTTCACTTGACATAGTTCCATGGCACTCAGTAGATACTGCTTGCACATCTTTGTCAGATAATCTGTACATTTGGTGCTACTGTAAATGATATTTTCTTCTAAAATTTCAATTTCCAGTTGTTTGTTGTTATTTATGTATTGATCATGTATCTTGTAACCTTGTGAAACTACTTATTAGTTCTAATAGCTTTGTTAAAGCCGTTAGATATTCTCCGTAAGTGATCATGTCATCTGTAAATAAAAACATTTACTTCCTCCCGTTGGGGTGCTTTTTTATTTCTTTTCTTACTATGTTGATCAGGCTGAGACCTCTGCTTTGCATAGAAATGATGAAAGCAGACATTTTATCTTATTCCTTATTTTGGGGAGAGGCATTCATTTTTCATCATTAAGCGTTATGTATGATGTTATATAGTATTTGATAGAAACCTTTTTATCAGATGTAGGAAGTTTCATTCTATTTTTACATTACTGGTAGTTTTTAAAAATTTTTGAATAATAGATGTTTTATTTTGTCAGTTGCTTTTTCTCTTAACTGTTGAAATCACATATTTTAAAAAGGACCCCATAATATGGTGAATTGCATTCCTTTATCTTTTTGAATGTTAAACTAACCCTAAATTTTTTAGATAAATCCAATTTAATCAGGCCATATTATCCTTTTAGTTTATTGTGGCATTCCATTAGCTAGGCTTTTAAGAATTTTAGCATCTTTGTTAATGGTGGATATCTATTTGTAGTTTTCTTTCATTGTGTTTTCTAAGTTTAGTTTTTTGGGTAATTCTGGCCCCAGAATGAATTGGAAAGTATTTCTTTTTGATTTTCTGGAGAATTTGAAATAAAATTGTTATTTTTTTCCCCTCAAATAGATATTAAAATTCACCAGTAAAGTCATCTAGGCCCAGAGTTGTCTTTTGCGGGGTGGAATGGCTTATGTACAGAAGTCATGTGATAATAGTAGCTATAAGACAGTTTAGGATATCTGTTTTATCCTCTTCTCAATCTTACTGAGGAATAATAAACAAAAATTGTATATGTTCAAGGTGTACAACATGATTTTATATGTGTGCACATTGTGAAATGATTACTGTAATCAAGCTAATGTAGCCATCATCTCATATAGTTGTTCCCTTTTTGGTGATGAAAACACTTAAGATCTACTCTCTTAACAAATTTCAAGTTTACAGTAAATCATTGAAAACTACATCACCATGTTGTACACTAGATCTCCAAAAATTATTCATCTTATAACTGAAAGTTTATGTTCTTAGATCAACATCTTCCCATTTCTCCCATATCCCAGCCCTCAGGAACCACTATTCTACCTTTTGTTTTAATGATTTGGACATTTTTAGGTTCCATGTAGAAGAAATATCATGTGGTTCTGTCATTCTTTGGATCTTTGGGAGATTGATTCTTGGGCACCTGCATGTACCAAAGCCTGCAGATGATCAAGTCCCTTATATAAATTGGAATAGTGTGGCATATAATCTATGCATATCGTCTCGTATACTTTAAATCCTCTCTCTGTTACTTATAGTACCAAATAAATCAATGGAAATGGAAATGCTGTGTAAAAAATTGTCATACTGTATTGTTTATATAATAATGACAAATGTCTGTATGTTCAGTATAGTAATACAAGTTTTTTTCAAATTTATATATATATATTTTATTAAGGAATTGAGTTGTTGTAAGTCATGAATGCATAGAAAGTAACGATATGACATTCATTTGATTATAAACCATAGTTACCCCCACATTGCCCACTCCTATGTCTCTTGATTCTTCTGTTTTATGCCCCTAACAAACATAAATGTCTCTATATATGTATATATATATATATGTATGTATAAGATTGTGAATTTTGCAGAATTAAATGGTTACATATTAGGAGACTTCTCAGGGGGGTAAAGAGTATGCTACATTGTTGATTATCTCCATAGATCCCTCCTTATCTTCCCTCTCCCATTTCTCCCATCTCCCTGCCTCTTTTCCCCTCCCCCCTACATGTTTATGGTTCTCCTACATTATGTGTTGCTATGCCCTTTGTGGGTTCATTATATAAGGTTGACTGCCTTTCATCCAGGCCTGGCTTAGCTTCTGCCTCCACAAATGATGAAAAGCATTAGACCCTTGAAGTCTTTGGGTTTGGCTAACTTTGCTCTGCATGATTTCTTCCATTGCCATCCATTTATCTTCAAAAATGCAATATTGTTGTTTCTATTAGCTGAGTAGAACTCCATTGTGGTGTGTGTGTGTGTGTATATATATACACACACACACACCACAGCTTTGGATCCATTCATTCAGTGAGGGGTAGCTGGGTTGATTCCATAATTTAGCTCTTGTAATTTAGCTACTGTGGACATTGATTTTGTTGTGTCAATATAGTGTTCTGATTCGAACTCCTCTGGAAAAATACCCAGAAGAGGGATAACTGGTTTGTATGGTGGATCAATCCCTAATTTTCTGAGGATCTCCATACTGCTTTCCAGAGTGGCTGTACCAGTCTGCAGTTCCATCAACAGTGTGCTCGTGTTCCTAACTCCCCACAACCCCTCCAACATTTGTTGTTGTATATGTTCTTCATCTG
The DNA here is from genome assembly GCA_004027875.1 of Aplodontia rufa. Classification (NCBI taxonomy): domain Eukaryota; kingdom Metazoa; phylum Chordata; class Mammalia; order Rodentia; family Aplodontiidae; genus Aplodontia; species Aplodontia rufa. The sequence continues at coordinate 812 of PVKS010021461.1, read as the reverse complement.
ACTGGAGTGAGGTGAAATCTTAATGTAGTTTTGATTTGCATTTGTCTGATTATTAGTGATTTAGAACACTTTCTCATGTATTCATTGGCTTGCTCAATTTCCTCTGTTGAGAAGTTTGTGTTTAGCTCTCTGGTCTATTTATTAAGTGGATTGTTTGTGGTTTTTGATATTAAGTTTTTTTTATAATAACATAAATTTTAATTTATAAATAACAAACAGGAAGATTAGCAATAATGACTAATAATAAAATAGAAGAATTATAATAATATAATAAAATTGCTGGCATCACTACTCTTGCTCTTTGAAAGCTTCGTTTTTTTTTTCTACATTTATTAGAAGTATATTGCGATACAGGATACAGATGAGAGGGAAACATTGTCAAAACTGTAGCAATCAATGTGTATAAACTTTGATAACCAGGGGTAATACTAACACATAGATAAGCTACTATGGGTTTCATGTATTGCAGTTTCCCCCAGAAGAACTCATGTGTTAAATGAGTATCTAGTGTAGGAATAACATCGGCTTCTGGAAAGGTTCCCCCATCTTCCCCATCACCAGACTCCTATGAGTTCTTCATATACCCTCCCCCCTCCCCATCCCCTTCCCTCCGCCTCCAAGTTCCCTAGGGAGCTTTCGCCCCTGTTGCACTGAAAGTCATTCAATTTGAGGCTTTGTTAGGTCAGCCGTCTGTCCTACTGCTTCAACATAAATTCTAGTATCAACAGATGAGAGAAACCATTCGGCCCTTAAGTCTCTGAACTTGGGAGACTTCACTAAGCATAATTCTGTCCATCTCCATCCATTTGACT